>CAUYQV010123278.1:0-21631 GCA_963574575.1 Galagoides demidoff | reverse complement strand
AAGGTGGCGGGTTCAAATCCAGCCCTGGCTGGCCAAACAACAATGATGGCTGCAACCAAAAAATAGCCGGACATTGTGGTGGGCGCCTGTGGTCCCAGCTACTTGGGAGGCTGAGGCAGGAGACTCACTTGAGCCCAGGAGTTGGAAGTTGCTATGAGCTGTGATGCCATGGCACTCTAACCAGGGGGACAGCTTGAGGCTCCTGTCTCAAAAAAAAAAAAAAAACTACTAAGAGTATAGATGTCTTACCACAACAAATAAGTGAGGTGATGGTTATGTTAATCAGCTTGATGTGAGCGTTCCACATTGTATATCAAATCAGCACGTAGTACCCCATAAATGTACACCATTATGATTTAATAAATTAATTAATTAAAAATAAAAATCTCTTAAGCAATTTTAAAATAATGAAGTGATTCATAGAAAGACTCCTGGTTATAAAATCCACACACTTGTATTTTTGGATAAAAGCAACAATTAAGTTGGCTGGGCACAGTGGCTCATGCCTGTAATCCTAGCACTCTGGGAGGCCAAGGAGGGTGGATTGCTTGAGCTCAGGAGTTCGAGACCAGCCTGAGCAAGTGTAAGACCCTGTCTCTAAAAAATACCCAGGTGTTATGGCGGGTACCTGCAGTTCCTGCTACTTGGGAGGCTAAAGCAAGAGGATCACTAGAGCCCAAGAGCTTGAGTTTGCTGTGAGCTGTGACACCATAGCACTTTACTGGGGCAAGAAAGTGAGACTCTGTCTCAAAAAAAAAAGCAACAATTAGCAGCTGAAATTTTAAAGTAGTGATATTGGATTGTTCTCCTTGGCCAGGTTCTTGGTCTTGGGAATCAAAGCGTAAAGGCCTCTGCCTGTCAGTAGTACTTAAAAATATTAAATTTCCAATATTTAGTGATAAATCTAAACAAGATATACAAGCATACTACAGAGAAAAACAAGGAAATACTGAGATAAATTAAAAAACACTTAATTATAGGTGTAGGCCAGGTGTGGTGGCCTACACCTATAATCCTAGGACTCTGGGAGGCTGAGGTATATGGATTGCTTGAGCTCTGGAGTTGGAGACCAGCCTAAGAGCAAGGTCTCTGTCTCTACTAAAAATAGAAAAACCAGGGCAGCACCTGTGGCTCAAAAGAGTAGGGTGCCAACCCCATATATCGGACGTGGAGGGTTCAAACACAGCCCCGGCCAAAAACTGCAAAAAAAAGAAAAACTTGAAAAAGTAGCCGGTGTTGTGGCAGTTGCATTTGGTACCAGTAACTGGGGAGCCTGAGGTAAGAGGATTGCTCGAACCCAGGAGTTAGAGGTTTCTGTGAGCTATGATGTCACAGGTCTCTACCCAGGGCAACAGAGTGAGACTTTGTCTAAAAAAAAAAAATAAATAAATGGGAAAATACTCCAGGTTCTTAAATCTGCAGACTTAATATTTTAAATATCAGTTCTCCTGAAAGTAGTGCATGGATTTGATATAAACCAAATCAAAATCCCACATTTTGTGGGATTTGATAAGCTCATTCTATGATATACATGGAAATGTGAAGCAATGACAAAGAACAACACGAGAGGACTTACTCTACCTGACAGCAAAATTTGCTATGGTACTATAACAATTAGAACAGTGTAGAATTACCCTCAACATGAGCAGACATCAGTGGAAGGGGTTGGTCAGTCCCAAATAGGGACTCACTTTTTTTTTTTTTTTTTTTTTGCAGTTTTTGGCTGGGGCTGGGTTTGAACCCACCACCTCCGGTATATGGGGCCAGTGCCCTACTCCTTTGACCCACCAGGCGCCACCTGGGACTCACTTTTGGTTGATGACAAAGATGTTGTTACAGAGCAATGGAGAACTATGGTCTTTTTAATACTGGGAGAGAGATAATTGAATATACAGTAATTACAGAGAAAAAGAAAAATCTCACACCAACCTGACATCACACCAAGTATTCATTCTAGATGGACTGTAGATCTCAACGTGAAAAGCAAAACAATAAAAGTTTTAGAAGATAACATAGTATATCTTTATGTCCATAAAGAAGGAAAACTGTTCTTTACAAGGACATAAAGGCTCAGGCGCCTGTGGCTCAAGTGGCTAAGGCGTCAGCCACATACACCTAAGGTGGTGGGTTCGAATCCAGCCTGGGCCTGCCAAACAATGAAGGCTACAACCAAAAAATAGCTGGGCATTGTGGCGGGCACCTGTAGTCCCAGCTACTTGGGAAGTGGAGGCAGGAGACTCGCTTGAGCCCAGGAGTTGGAGGTTGCTGTGAGCTGTGATGCCACATCACTCTACCAAGGGGGACAGCTGGAGGCTCTGTCTCCAAAAAAAGGACATAAAAAAGCAGAAACAGGGAGATGCCTATGGCTCAGTGGGTAGGGCACCAGCCCCATATTCCAAGGGTAGCGGGTTTGAACTCAGCCCCAGCAAAACTGCAACAAAAAAAATAGCCGGGTATTGGGGCGGGCTCCTGTAGACCCAGCTACTCAGGAGGCTGAGGCAGGAGAATCACCTAAGCCCAGGAGTTGGAGGTTGCTGTGAGCTGTGATGCCACAGCACTCTACCGAGGGCAATAAAGTGAGACTCTGTCTCTAAAAAGAAAGAAAGAAAAAGCAGAAACAATAATGAAAAGACTGAAAAATTGGATGTTCAAAGGCAATTCATCAGAAGACAGGAAAAGAGTGAAAATGCAAGCCACAGGGTGAAGATGGCTGAAACAGATAACAAAAAAAAGAGCTCATATCCAGAATATATCAAGATTTCCTAAAAATAATTCATAAAAAGGCAGACAGTCCCCCTAAAAATGGACAAAATTTGCAGGCATTTACAAAGAAGAAGTTTAAATGGCTAATACATATATCAAAAGATACTCAGTCTCATTAGCCATCAGAGAAGGCAAATTAAAACCACAACAGAGTACTACTACACACCCACAGATTTTCTAAAATTAAAAGATCTGACACAAATATTGGCAAAGATATAGAACAGAAAGTCTCACACACTGCTGATCCAAATATAAATTAGTCTGGACGGTTTGGCAAAAGTACTACTAACGTGAAAGAAATGTACATCTCATGACCCATCTGTTTTTCTTCTGGAGATATACATAACAAAAATGCATAGACAGATACTAACCTGACCACCTGCCTCTTACATTGCTGTGAGATCACCCCTATCCTGTGCTCCTCTGTCTGCAGTGTGCACGGCCTTGTTCTAACCCTGGAATAAAAGGTGATTGATTGTACTATAAAAAAATGCATAAATATACTTCAAGAGACTTATATTTTAAATGTTTATGGTAGCATTATTCATACTGAGTAAAATTCTTTTTTTTTTTTTGAGACAGAGCCTCAAGCTGTCACCTTGGGTAGAGTGCTGTGGCATTACAGCTCACAGCAACCTCCAACTCCTGGGCTCAAGCGAGTGTCCTGCCTCCACCTCCCAGGTGCCCACGACAACACCTGGCTATTTTTTGGTTGTAGCTGTCATTGTTGTTTGGCCAGCCCGGGCTGGATTCGAACCCGCCAGCTCAGGTGTACGTGGCTGGTGACTTAGCCACTCAAGCCACAGGCGCTAAGCCCATACTGAATAAAATTCTATTGGTAAAATGAGCAGCATTTATTCACAGACACAACTAATTGGGGGAAAACCCCAATTTTAACTTTGTATGCTTAATAATTCTATGTCAAATTATGTAATGACTTGTTTTGATCGCTTGTGTACAAATAATAATTGTAATAAAAACCCAATTCGGGGCCAGCCGCAATGGCTCATGCTATAATCCCAGCACTTTCAGAACCTGAAGAAGGAGGAATCAGTTGAACCTAGGAACTTGACATTACAATGAACTTGAATAGCCCTACTGTACTGCAGCCTGGGTGACAGAGCAAGACCTCTCAAAAAAGAAAGAACAAGAATTAAAAATAAATAAAAAGAAAAAAGGGAGGAAACCCAATCTAGGAGACATTTTTATTTCTTAGAATCCAATTTTCACAATAAATTTAAATGTTTATTTCCCCTTAAATATATTTGTTGGGCAGAAATACAATGGAATGATCGTTAAGAATGATTCATGCATAAAAATATATTAGGATAGGACAAGTGTGGTGGCTCACGCCTATAATTCTAGCACTCTGGGAGACCAAGGCAGGTGGATCCCCTGCGGTCAGGAGTTCTGAACCAGCCTGAGCAGGAGAGAGACTCTGTGTCTACCAAAAAAAAAAAAAAAAAAAAACTAGATGGGCTTTGTGGCCAGCACCTGTAGAGCAAAGGTAAGGCAAGAGGATTTTCCGAGAACAGAAAATCTCTGGTCCAAATCTCAGTTTTCTATTTTCTTGCCAGAGACTGAGGCAAAAGGATTCCCTGAGCCCAGGGAGTTTGAGGTTTCTGTGAGCTGATGTCTGGCACTCTCCCCAGGGCGACAGAGTGAAAAAAAAAAAAGAGCTGAAGTCAGGAGTTTCTGAGAGCCTCCAATGACAGAAGGGCCTTATGCACGCTCACCTTCTGGATTTTTCCCAGCTATTCTTTATTCAAATGTGGTAAAATGGGTGTGTAAAAGGGAACATGACTTTACCAAAGTAACACAGAGGAGCCAGTAACCTCCTGACAAAGGGTGGGTCTCACTTTTCATAATGATAGAAAAGCATGGAACCAGTTCAGGCTGGTTCAGGCAGCAGAAGAAAACAGTGGCACCCGCTAGAGCAGTTTGTGATTGACAGCTAGGGGTAGGCTGAAGTGGAACTCGAAAGCGAGGGATCGGAGGGTAAGAAGGAATTCTGGTCTTGGAAATTTGTAATAAACCCATAAACATCTAGTACTTGTGTAACTGACTATCTATGAAAAGTCATAATGAAATGGAGATAATCAAGGTACTGACTCCAGGGCTCTTACAAGATTTCGGTGCCAAACCCAAGCACCCAGGACAAGAAAGACAGCCACGAACTTTAGCAGGCACACGTGGAGTGTGTGCCAGGGTTTGCTCTAAACACTGTGCGGGCATCAACTGTACGCGGAAGGTACTAATCCGTGTATAATCTATCTAATCATTTCTCATACTGCTGACGAGAAACGGAGGAACACAGGTCACCAGCCCAAGGTCACACAGCTAAAGGCCACTGTGAGATCTGAACCCAAGTAGCAGAGGAGGGGAGCAAAGGACGTAAAGGACTGTGGTTGGTTCCTTTCTGGTTCACCCACATATACAAGCACACGTAGTTTTTAGTCCCTCTCAGGACCATCCTCCAATAGTCACCAGGGCTTGGCTCGGGGGCCCATAGCTCAGTGGTTATGGCGCCAGCCAAGTACTCTGAGGGTGGCAGACTCGAACCCAGACCGGGCCAGCTAAATGCCTGCAACAAAAAAATAGCCATGCATTGTGGCGGGCGCCTGTAGTCCCAGCTACTTGGGAGGCCGAGGCAAGAGAATCGCTTAAGCCCAAGAGTTTGAAGTTGCTGTGAGCTGTGACGCTACAGCACTCCACCTAAGGCGACAAAGTGAGACAATCTCAAAAAAGAAAAGTCCCCAGGGCTTGACACGTGAGGCTGGGGGCGCCTCCTGGTGGAAGCCGTGTGCTCGGTGCTGGGGGCGGGGATGGAGGGCGGCGGCAGATCAGAGTGCGGCAGATCAGAGTGCAGCAGATCAGAGTGCGGCAGCGTTGGGGGCGCGTACGAGGCAGGAGACAGGTGGACTTCCCAGTAGAGCTCACCGTCAGGGCAAAGAGAAACCACTCTTCTGAGCGGGTTGTGAAGTAGGGGTGGAGCAAAACAGTCCCCAGGATCAGTGGGCAGTGGATGAGGGATTAAGGGAGAGAGGGACAGACAGAGGAGTGAAGAAACATCCAGAACAATACACAAGACTTAAAGAGCTACAAGACTGTTAAGAGCTTCCAGACTGTAAGCAGGTAGATTCTTCAGTCCCAATTTCCTCATCTGAACCTGAGGGAGGTATATTACTACTTCCCTCAAAGAATTAATGGCGAGCACAGGTATAGGTTATGAGTTCCATTTACAGATGAGGAAAACAGAGGTTGAACAACTTGGCCAAAGTCACATAAAGAGGTAATAGCAGGGTGAAGAGTTGAATTCAGGTAATTTCTGTTGCTCAAAGTTTCCAAAACGGAGGCTCCAGCCTCCAAACCTCAAACGTGGGCCTCCACCTCCTCTGTAAACAGCCATCCCCATCCTCCCCCATCTTTTATCCCATCCTTATTACCCACCCCTGAACATTTTCAGTTCCTTTTGATTGCAAAACTATTAAGTTCACTTTTTGGCTTCCCAAAGGCAGAGTTTCCCACTTAATGTTTGTGTCTTTCCAACCTGCTGGCCACACTCTGGACAAGAAGGAGAAACCAAGCCTTAGGCAAATATTCTCTGATAAACCCTTGCAGTCTCCCTACTGCAGGGAAAGGTAGCCGGGGGAGGCAAGCTTGGCTGCCTGGGGCTCTGGGAGGAGAATGGGCAGGGCCCAGGTAGGAGGGGACTGGGCTGACCAGTGGGGAGGGACCAGATCAAAGCCAAAGCCTGAGGCAAAGGGAACCGGACCCCTACACACCACCCCACCCCAGTGACTCAGGCATTTGAAATATGGACACTTTGGACCTGGAGATGCAGGCTGTGCTGGCTGTAAGAGGAAAAGGCTGGAAAAAAACCTAGAGATCGGATCAGTCCCTGGAGAAATGATAGGAGAAGGTGGGTCAAAGTCCTTCCCTGAAGCACCTCCTGAGATTTAAAACTAATAAACCAGAGCCACACATCTGGATATGAACAAATCTCAAAAGCTGAAGAAAAAAGGTCAGTTGCCCCAGGGATGGGGAACCTGCAGCCTCAAGGCCACATGTGGCCCTCCAGATCCTTTGGTGAGGCCCCTCGACTGAATCCAAACTTCGTCCAACAAATCCCTTTATTAAAGGGTTTGTTCTGTAAAATTTGGAATCAGTAAAAAGCCTCACTCAAGGATCAAGGCCACATGTGGTCCCCAGGCTGCAAGCAAGTTGTGTGCTATGTATAAAGTTTTTAACCTTACAGAACAACAGTTTCCCAAAAATTGTTGGAGGTTGCACAAATACAGTATATAGGAAAAGAAGAAGAAGGTATCTTGGAATATTAACTATAAGATAGTGGTTCCCCTGCAGCAGGGAGAGATAATGACGTTTGGAAAGGGACATAGGAGACCACAACCTGGTCAGAAACATTTTACTTCCCACATAAATAATAGTATAAGACTATTAAGCTATTGTAAAGATAGGCGTGCATTCATAATCATGACAATTCCTCTAGTCCTGTCTCTGTATTTGAAATAATTATTTTTAAAATAACATTTTTTTTGAAATGTGGTAGAACCTCCACAGTAGACCTCCTCTCTACATTGACCATTTTCTTAAGTTGACCTAATTTTCTTTTTTAATTTTTTTCATTTTATTTATTTGTTTATTTGTTTTTCTTTTTTTGAGACAGAGCCTCAAGCTGTCACCCTGGGTAGAGTGCCATAGCATCACAGCTCACAGCAACCTCCAACTCCTGGGCTCAAGCAAGTCTCCTGCCTCGGCCTCCCACGTAGCTGGGACCACAGGCGCCTGCCACAATGCCTGGCTATTTTTTGGTTATAGCCTTCATTGTTGTTTGGCGGGCCCAGGCTGGATTCGAACCTGCCACCTTAGGTGTATGTGGCTGACGCCCCAGCCACTTAAGCCACAGGCGCCAAGCCAGTTGACCTAATTTTCATAGACCAGACATGCACCACATGTACTTAGGCCTAATTTCTCATGTTGACCACCTCTGTATGTTGACCAGTTTATTACATCCCCTTGTGTCCCAGGGAAAGTGGCTCATGACTGTAATCTTGGCACTCTGGGAGGCTAAAGTCAGAGGATCCCTTGAGCTCAGGATTTTGAGACCAACCTAGCAAAGTGAGACCCTCTACTAAAAATAAAAAAATCTGGCCAGGGGCAGTGGTGGTGCTTGTAGCTACTCCGGAAGCTGAGGCAGGAGGATCACTTGAACCTGGAAGTTTGTGATTGCTGTGAGCTAGGCTAATGCCATGGCCTTCTAGCCTGGGCAACAGAGTGAACTCTGTTTTAAAAAAAAAATTTAAATGACTTGGTGCCTATAGCTCAGCAACTAGGGGACCAGCACATATACCAGGGCTGGCAGGTTCAAACCCAGCCCAGGCCTGCCAAACAGTAATGACAACTACAACAACAAAAAAAAAAAGGCTCGGAGCCTGTGGCTCAAGTGGCTAAGGCACCAGCCACATACACCTAAGGTGGCAGGTTCGAATCCAGCCCAGGCCCACCAAAACAACAATGACAGCTGCAACCAAAAAATAGCTAGGCGTTGTGGCGGGTGCCTGTGGTCCCAGCTACTTGGGAGGCTGAGGCAGGAGACTCGCTTGCACCCAGGAGATGGAGGTTGCTGTGAGCTGTGATGTCACTGCACTCTACCCAGGGGGAAAGCTTGAGCCTCTGTCTCAAAAAAAAAAAAAAAAGAAAAGAAAAGAAAAAAAAAGCCGGATGTTGTGGAGGGCACCTGTAGTCCCAGGTACTTGGGAGGCTGAGGCAAGAGAATTGCTTAAACCCAAGAGTTTGAGGTTGCTGTGAGCTGTGATGCCACAGGCACTCTACCGAGAGTGACATAGTGAGACTCTGTCTCAAAAAATAATAAATAAATAAAATTTTAAATAACAAGTGGATGGAACCAGATAATAGATACAGAAGGAGATAAGGGTAGAAAACACAAGCTATCAGCAAAAAACCCCGCAGTGTTATTTTTCTTAGTCCATGGATCCCTTTCTGATGTGAATTGAGGGGGGCAGTGCCTTATTTTTTCCTACGCCCATCCCCTCCCCGCTATCAGGAATGGTACACAGAAGGGATCAGGAAAAGAGGGTGGAGTGAGGGCAAGGGATGAAGAGATATATAGGGAAGGGAGGTTTGGCTGGGATGAGGAGACAGCAGGAGAATGAACCAAGAACGTTGCTTCTTTGTGGTCTGTGACCTAATCAAGCCACTGACATTATTCCCAGCCAGAGAAGATGCTCTCGGAATCTGGGGAAGCCCAAGGCCCGGCGAAGGAGGAAGGAAGCGAGGCTCATCTTGGCCTTCCCCTTTGCCTGTGTTGTTCCCTTTTCTGGGTGTTGTATGGGCAGCTCTGAAGAAGGGAAAGGAGAGAAACTAAGATAAGCAAGGCTGGAAGGAGAAAGTCAGGCAGGCCGGTAGAATAAGTCCAGGAAAGTGGACGGAGAGCAGATGAACTATGGCTTAGCTCTGGGCAGCAAGTAGAGGTCCAGAACCACAGGCTTGGAATATTCCAAGCAAAATAAACTCTCCAGCAATTTCTAGAACCCATCTACCACTCAGCCTGTTGAAACCCTGGGATTGGCAGCCTCCAGAGTGGTTAAGAAAATCCAATGGCAGGAAGCTAGACTCAAAGAGTCTCTGGCACTGTGCAGCCAAGATCAGAGAATTTTTTTTTTTTTGGAGACAGAGTCTCACTGTGTCGCCCTGGGTAGAGAGCCATGGTGTCATAGCTCACCGCAACTTCAAACTCTTGTGCTTATGTGATCGCCTTGCCTCAGCCTCCTGAGTAGCTAGGACTATAGGCACTCACCACACCACGCCTGGCTAGTTTTTCTGTTTTTAGTAGAGACAAGGTCTCACTCTTGCTTAGGCTGGTCTCAAACTCCTGAGCTCCAGTGATCCACCTGCCTCAGCCTCCCCGAACACTAGGATTACAGGTGTGAGCCACCTTGTCCTTCCAGTTCAGAGAATTTCTGATGAGAAGTAGCTGCAAGGGGCAGGAAAGGTCAGGCTGTTTGCTGCTGAACAAACAGCAGATTTGTGGCATCTCCAAGCCCCGGTGAGGATTCAGTGTGAGAGGGAGACCAGGATTCACCAGGAATGATTCAAGTTACTGCAAAATCTATCTTGGGAACCTCTGAGTCTATGCTCTCTAGTCCTGAGAATTTTGGAACCTTGATTGCTTTTTAGATGAATTTTAGAGATTTATAAATTGTATTCAACAAAATGTTTATTGAGCACCTACTGTGGCTCAGGCCCTAGGAATATAGCAGTGAACAAAACAGAAACCCTACTCTCATAGGAAGAACAATCTGTGGGTAAAGAAAGGAAAAATGAAAATAAATGTATGTATAACATACTTTCAGGTGGTGATGACAGTTTAAGAAGAAAATGTTTTATGTATAGAACACATTCAAAATGTACTGTATGCTAAGCACTTATTATAAATGCTTAAAAATATTAACTCATTTAACCTTTATATAGACCCTATAATAACAAAGCAGAGTCTGGGATGGGGGAGGGAGTCTATTCCGCTTGTATTGTCTAGGAAGGTCTCTTCTGGAGGGGGCTGGTCTTTGTGCAGGGAACAAAGAATGAACCAACCTTAATCTCTATGGCAAGTGCAAAGGCCTTGAGGTTTGCTTGACATTGGAGAAACTGAAAGAAATGGACTATAAAGAGCAGAGAATCGTGGGCCAAGATGATGTCAAGTTTAGCAGCCAGTGGACAGATTTTTTTTTTTTTTTTTGGAACAGAGTCTTACTATGATGCCCTGGGTAGAGTGCTATGATGCCAGGTTAGCTCACAGCAACCTCAAACTTTTGTGCTCAAACAATCCTCTTGCCTTAGTCTCCCAAGCAGCTGGGACTACAGGTGCCCACCACAACACCTGGCTAGTTTTTCTATTTTCAGCAGAGATGGAGTCTCACCCTTTCTCAGGCTGGTCTTAAAATCCTAAGCTAAAGGGATCCACCTGCCTCAGCCTCCCAGAATGCTAGGATTCCAGGTGTGAGCCACCACACCCAGCCCAGTCTTCCGACTTTTATTCTAGGACAGAGCACTTTTTCTCCATAACATGACCAAAATGTTCTTTGCAGTCTGAGAACCTTTGACCTCGGTCTCCTCTAGATTTGATTCTAGCCTCTGACACCCCTGACATCCTAGGGGTGTGCCTGAAACTGAGGAAAGGGGAACAAGGAGGCTGGCTCACACTCTTATTACAAAGAAGTGGATGCCAATTCTTAGTTCCTCTTTTGCCTGGTTCTGGAGCATCCTAAGAGTTCCCAAATCCAACCTCAACCCTGTCTTCCCCCTCGCTCTACCCTTGGGAGGGCTTTCAGACATCCCAAACTGAATGGAATTTTGGGTTTTAAGACAGCTGTCTGCACCCTACAATATCAGGGTTTAAGGCAGGGGACCCCTGTCAGTTCTTTGAGTGCTCTTGGTTGAAATATGACCAGACACTCTAAAGTTAAGTAAGCTTGAAACGAAGTTTATTCAGGAAGAGAAAGATAGGTTTACTGAATAAGAAAGTTTTTGTGGCTCAAGTGGCTAAGGCGCCAGCAACATACACCTAAGGTCGCAGATTCGAATCCAGCCCGGGCCTGCCAAAACAACAAGCGCTTGAGCCCAGGAGTTGGAGGTTGCTGTGAACTGTGTGATGCCACAGCACTCCACCCAGGGGGACAGCTTGAGGCTCTGTTTCAAAAAAAAAAAAAAAGAAAGTTTTTTGTTTTTCTGCGACAGTTTCATTCTGTCACCATGGGTAGAGTGCTCTGGCATCATCCTAGCTGACAGCAACCTCAAACTCTTGGCCTTGAGCAATCCTCTTGCTGCAGCCTCCCTACAGGCATGCCCCACCACACCCGGCTAGTTTTTCTGTTTCATAGAGACAGGGGTCTCACTCTTGCTCAGGCTGATCTTCAACTCCTGAGCTCAGGCAATCCACCTGCCTAGGTCACTCAGAGTACTAGGATGACAGTTGTGAGCCACCTAGCCTGTAAGAAAGTTTAAAAAGCAGGATACATTCACCATTGACAGCGAACAGGGCATTCACCAGGGCACGTAGGCAAAGAGGCAAAGGTTATAGCCAGTGGTTCTCTTTTATACTGCCTGAGTCAGGCCTACTTCATGGTTCAAAGGTCACCTTGGAAACTTACTGTGTGTGGGAACTTCCCATAAGCCTCTATTGAGACCCCATTGGAGGTGTGGAATACAATATATAGATTTAAGCTAATGAAGGCGGTGCCTATGGCTCAGTGAGTAGGGCACCAGCCCCATATACCGAGGGTGGAGGGTTCAAACCTGGCCCCAGCCAAACTGCAACAAGAAATAGCAGGGTGTTGTGGCGGGCGCCTGTAGTCCCAGCTACTTGGGAGGCTGAGGTAAGAGCTGGAGGGTGCTGTGAGCTGTGTCGTCACAGCAGTCTACCAAGGGCGACAAAAAAAAGAAAATTAAGCTAATGACATAATATTAGTCTTAAGACTGTTTGGGATCACCTTTAAGACTCTTATTATACCTGTTGCTAAACTCCAGAATCTGCTACATCCTTTTACAGTTGGCATGCTGAATTCTGATTGGTAGATTGGTAGAATGTTCTCCCCTTCCCAGAAGGTGAGCAATCATTTGGGTTAAAATAAAGGTGGGGGCTTGGCGCCTGTGGCTCAATCGGCTAAGGCGCCAGCCATATACACCTAAGGTGGCAGGTTCGAATCCAGCCCAGGCCTGCCAAACAACAATGATGGCTGCAACCAAAAAACAACCAGGCGTTGTGGCAGGCGCCTGTGGTCCCAGCTACTTGGGAGGCAGAGGCAGGAGACTTGCTTGAGCCCAGGAGTTGGAGGTTGCTGTGAGCGGTGATGTCATGGCACTCTACCCAGGTGGATAGCTTAAGGCTCTGTCTCAAAAAAATAAAAATAAAAATAAATAAAGGTGGGAGGCCACAAAGTGGAGGCCTAGGCACCCTCTCCCCCTTGTTCTCCTTCCCAGAAGAGCCATTCCTAACTACCTATCAACCCAAAGAGAATTCCTGACTTCCCTCCTCACCCCCTGCAAAATGAGTTCTACCAGTTTCCAATTTCACCTGATCCCTTTCTCTCATCTTCCTCTCTTCACCTATGTAAAAGGTACCACCTTCTTTCCATTTCCCAATGACAACAAAATCCAGGATTAGGAAAAAATATCATTTTCACTAGACAACATTCATCAAATTCTGGTCTCGTTCACTCTGCAATAGGCTCCTTCCCCCATTGCAATAATCTTTTTGAATAAAGTCTCTACTTCAGTAAGCCCAGATTTGTTTTTATTTGACACATTTAACCTTGATCCCGCCCTTGGACTTCAATAGCAAATCCTGCTGGCTTTACCTCCAAATACATCCCAAATTTGCCTGTTTCCTTCTCTCCATACTGCCACCACTCAGATCCAAGCTACTGTTATCAGGTGATTGGATTTTGGAGTGGCCTCTCCACTGAAGCACTGGCTTCCTCTTCCCCTCTCCCCTCCTCCACAATTCATTAACTGGATGGCAGCCAAAAAGGTCTTTTTAACTGCAAAGAGAAAACTAATCCAGAGTGGGAGGAAAGAGGGATTGGTTCAGTGGCAAGGGATGGGTAATTCACTAGGAAGGGGCATGAGAAAGCTTTCTGGAGTAATGGTAACTTCCTGTACCCTGACAGCGATTTGGGTTACATAAATGTATGCATTTGTTTAAATTCATCTAATAATACATTTAAAATGTATGTATTTCATTGTATGTAAATTGGGCTTGGGGTGAAAATTACCTATAAGCAAATATTGAACTTTAGCCAATGATATGCATGCTAATGGATTTGGGAGTGAAGTATACTGGTGTCAGGAACTGATTTTCTTTTTTTTTTAGAGTCTCACTTGCCCTCAGTAGAGTGCCCTGGTGACACAGCTCACAGCAACCTCAAACTCTTGGGCTCAAGTGATTCTCTTATCTTAAGCTCCCAAGTGGCTGGGACTACAGGCACCTGCCACAACACCTGGCCATTTTTAGGGACATGGTCTCACTCTTGGTCAGGCTGGTCTCAAACCTGTCAGCTCAAACAGTCCACCCGCCATTCAGGAGTCAGCCACCACACCAGCCCTGCAACTGATTTTGAAAAAGATCAAAAAGAAAAAAAGAATCAGCAGGGCAAGAAGAATTAGATGCACAACAAAGAAAGTATAATATAATTTTATTGGTGGAATTTAGGTGCCAAGTATACAGGTGTTCACTGTATGTTTGAAAGTTTTTTTAATTAAATGCTAAATGAAAATACCAAACACAAAAGTAACTGCCTTGCTGCAGAGCCTTCAGACTGCTTCACTTTGCATTAGGAATAAAATGCAAGGTCTCTTCCAGGACACTGCAAGATGGTTCTGGCAGACTTTGCTGACTTCATCTCCTACATTCTGTCTTTCATGCAACAAATATTTATCAAGCAGCTGTGTGCCAGGCACTAGATACCAGGGATAGAGCAAGGAACAACACCTAAAATAATCTATGCATGCATGGATCTGACATTCTGCCTTCTTCCTCAATAAACCCATTCCCCTGGCAAGCCTTCTCACTTCCAGAAATTGCCCTAATTTCAACTTAATCTGCATTTGGAGATGAGCTCAGGGAAGCTCATAGGAACATTCTCAGATCTAGAACAAAGTCTTGTTTATAGTTAGAACACAATAACAATTAGTTGAACAAATATTAGCTCAAATTTATTTAGTACTTGTTACATATACACTGGCCCTGTTTTCAAACGTATGCATGCATATGTGTACTTAATCGTGAAAATTAACTCCATTTTACAAGAATTGACAAAAGGCACAGAAGAACTAGGCTATGAATTCAAGGAGTCTGGCTTCACTCATCATAATAATCCTAACCACTATTCTGCTTCTGAGCTAATGAATGAATGACTTAACTAGAGAGGCCTGGGGCCGAATCTGACGGCCACTTAGCCGTAAGACCTAGGGCCAACCGATTTACTTCCCTAGACTTTGGATTCTTTCCCTCCTCCTAGAAGTGAAGATTTTAAAATGCTGGAGGAAACTGGCTCCAAGACACACGATACACAAGCACGCACACGCAAATGCACACACACTCCTTTGCTATGAGGAGGGAGGTAGGAACTGGGGAGGGCGGCTAGGGTCACCGCCAGGGGCGGGGTGTGGCCGCCTAGAGGCGGCCAAAGTCTTCTGGCTTCCAGGTTTCTACTGTTTGCCTTCGCCCTACCTGGGCGCTGAACACCCCCGTCCCCCTACCCCCGCCCGAAACCCGATTAAACCTGTGTGACCCGGGAGACGTCTATTTGAGCGTGAGTCCCGGACATCAGGCGGTGGTGGTGGTCACGGAGAAATCTGGCGACGGGGAGCGAAGCCTGCCTGCAGGCAGGGGGATGGGCTAGCTGCTCCGCCCCCAGCCTGATTTCGCTGGGGAGGGAGGCACCCGGCTCCCGCCCCTAGCTGGCCCAGCCGCGTGGAGCGCCTGGGAGGAGGAGACCGAGCCGACCTGCCGAGATGGAGGCGGTCGGCACCTGGGCGCTGCTGCTGGTGCTGCTGCTGCTCCTGCTGCTGACGCTGGTGCTGCCCGGGACCCGGGCCCGAGGCCACCTGCCCCCCGGGCCTGCGCCGCTGCCGCTGCTGGGGAACCTCCTGCAGCTCCGGCCCGGGGCGCTGTACTCGGGGTTCGTGCGGGTGAGGGGCCGCGAGGACGTCCTGGCTAAGGGTGGGGGGTCCAGGACTAAGAGAGAAAGCGGGCGGGGGGTGTGGGGGGACGGAGCAGGTGCCCTGGGAGAGAAAAAGGGGCGTTCGGTTATGTTAAGGAGGCAGGGGTCCCAGGGCAAAGGGGCTGCAGTGCCCTGGAGTAGGGATAGGAGATTGTCCAGGGCCGAGAAGGGAAGGCTGCCGAGAGAGAGGATCCTAGGGTGGGGCGCCAGGGCTAGGAGGGGCACATACCTCTGCCGGCAGAATCCTGGGAAGGTGAAGGGCAGGGACCAGGGCAGAGATCAGCAGGAGTCCTCCAACTGAAGGGAAGCAGATGGGGGTAGGCTCGTCACTGTGGGAGAGGTAGTTGGGACATACAGGTGAGGTGTGCGGGGGGGGGGGGGGGGGGGGGGGCAAGGGAAAAAGGAGGAGGAGCCCGGGGGTGGGGGCCGGGAAGAGGCTGGGGGGTGGGGGGTAGGCTCAAGGGGATCCAGGCTGAAGAAATCTGTCTGTAGAGAATCCCAGGTGGGAGGATGGGTGGGGCTGGGAGTTCTCTGAGGAGGGAGGGAAAGAGAGCAAGAAAGAAGGCTAGGAAGTCCTCACCTTTGAGGTGGGGGGTGGAAGTGGAAAGAGGCTCTGCGTTCCTCATTCAGAAGGATTCTGGGGGACTTTAAGGACATAGAAAGCGGGGTGGGTTTCTGGGGAGACATGGGCAGATGCTCCGGCATGTCTGCTCCAGAATTTGAGGAGTTTGCAGTGATTGGAAGGGGTGACTGGGCATTTGGAGGTCAGGGTGCTGAGAAATTAAGGGACACCGAAGGGATGTCCCAGGGTCAGAGGTTAGGCAGGAAGGAAGTGAGCAGGTGGGGACTGGAGGAAGTGATGGGGGAGAGGGGCACTTGGGTGAAGGGTCTAGGAGCCTGGTGCAAAAAGAGAACTGATCCTTGGGGCTGGGGGGGGCCTCTTCTGCAAGAGGATGCAGAAGCCAGCCCAGGCAGTTCAGCTAGTGACAGGGGCGGTGATTGAGACACCTTGGCTGGAAGAACCCCACAGCACCCACCCCTTCTGTCTCCCTGCCCCCAGCTGAGCAAGAAGTATGGACCCGTGTTCACCGTGTACCTGGGCCCCTGGCGGCGTGTGGTGGTCCTCGTTGGGCACAAGGCTGTACGGGAGGCCCTGGGAGGCCAGGCTGAAGAGTTCAGTGGACGAGGAGCATTGGCGACGTTGGACGGGACTTTTGACGGCCATGGTGAGTGGGAGCTGGGGTAGGCTGGTAGGCCCTTCACTCTGAGCCAACCACCACTTAGTGGTATGTGACATGGCCTGGTGGCCCTGTGTCCTCATCTGTAAAGTCGCAGGCTGATAGTAGTGCATAGGGTTGTCCAAAGAATTGAATAAGGACTGGGCAAGGCACTAAGTGAGCACTCACTAATTACCAGGTTGTATCAGTGATAGCCATCATTGATCCAAGGGAAGCTCCAGGCCTCAGGAGGCACAGGAGAGAGCTGAAGGCACTGGAATTGGTGGGTAAGCACTGAAACCTTATAAACCATTCTGTGTGCAGAAAAAGCAGGAGGCCCATGCTGAGCCAGGGACACAACAGTGACTAAGACAGCCCCAGTACTATTCCCCCACAGTGCTAGGCTGATGGGAGACAGACCTGTCGCCAGACAGTGACATCCCAGAGTGGTCAGGGCCAGATGCGGAAGCACAGGCCTGGGGTTGGTGGGGGATCAGGAATGAGGGAGGCCCAGGGACCATAGGAATCTGGAGGAGGTGCCAGATCTAGCTGGTTTAGTGGGAGATTTTCAGTAAGTCTGAAAGAGAGGATCTCTGAGGTGACACTGGTAAGGTGAGCAGGAAGGGTGTTCCAGCAACAAAGTCTATTGCCTATAAAACATGGAGATGAGAAAGGAAGCATTCATTCATTCAAACTTTCATTACACCTGGTCCTGTACTGGAGACACAGGTGACTGAGACAGATGTGGTATCCTCTCTTACTGTGGAAGAGGCAGGCTTATGATAATACAATAGAGGAAGGGAATAGAATTCTAAAATAAGAAGTATACCTTTGACTTGGCACCTGTGGCTCAAGCGACTAAGGTGCCAACCACATAAACCTAAGCTGGCGGGTTCGAATCCAGCCTGAGCCCACCAAACAACAACATTGGCTACAACCAAAAAATAGCCGGGCGTTGTGGTGGATGCCTGTAGTCCCAGCTACTTGGGAGGCAGAGGCAGGAGAAGCGCTTGAGCCCAGGAGTTGGAGGTTGCTGTGAGTTATGATGCCACGGCACTCTACCCAGGGCGACAGCTTGAGGCTCTGTCTCAAAAAAAACAAAAAAAAAGTATAGCTTTGAGAGTAAGACATGGGGTACAGAAGACCCCATGTGAGTGGGTTGGGGAGGAGTCAGGGAGGGCTCCTCAGAGGAGGTGCCATGAGAGCTGAGACAGGAAAGATGAGTGGAGTTAACCTACAAAGGATGGGAGTGGGCTGCCAGTGATGGAAGCAGAGGGAGCAGCAGAGGCAAAGGCCTGGTGGGTGTGGGGATCCTGATACCTTTGAGGAAGTGAGAAGAGGCTGTGCAGTTGTAGTGAGATGAGTAATAAAGCTGAGAAGTGAGCAGAGCCCTGGTCATGCAAAGCCCCTGAGTCATGCCAAGAGTGTTCAAACATTTGGTTTTCCTGGGAGCAGCAGATTTTAAGCAGGGAAGATAACAGTTAGAAGGGTCTTCTGGTCACTCTGTGAAAGAGCAAAACTGGGGGCTAGGGACCTGGGGAAGGGACTGGGCTAGACGAGGGCTGCTGTGGTGGGATGGGGAGGAGGAGATGGTTGGGAGAGTCAACAGGGAGAAAGCTGGGGCTCCGGCCAGGAAGCAGAGAATGAATGCATGGTGAGCTGAGATGAGGAGGAGAGAAGCTGAGGCCAGTTTGGAACACAGTGGAGAGAGGGTAAGGGGTCACTCGGGGGGGGGGAGCCACAGTTTGGGACACAGGGGACCCTCAGGAGGAGGTGTCCAGGAGGCTCCTACAGGGCGGCATTTCCAACAGATGGAAACACTAAGTTTAGTGAAGGGGAGGGTCTGTCTAGAGCAGGTATCTTGGATAAAGGAGGGAAACAGTGCAGGACCATCCTCTTCCCTCTCTGTTCAACATCCAGCCTGTGTGAGGTAAGGGACCACTGATACTCCATAAATATTGGGGAGGGTGGATGAGAGGAGAGGAGGGAAGAAGAGGAAGGAGGGATACAATGTGAGTGGAAGGAAGACATCTTTACCTGCCCTGGTTAATTAAGGAACAGAAGAAGCCTGGGATATCCCAGTTACCTGTTTTACAGAAAATGTACCCTCCACCCCAAAGTCAACAGATGGAGAAACCAGTTTGATTATGCATTTATTGAGAACCTACCACGTCCTCATCCCAGAGCTAGACTGGTACGGACTTAGGACAGGAGCTGAAGAGTCCCCCTCTAGGGTACTTCACTAGGAGGAACAGGGTGGTCCTGGGGAATGGGGAGAGGTGCCATTGCCTCCTTAAGTCTAGCCTTTTGCACAGGGGTCTTCTTTTCCAATGGGGAGCGGTGGAAGCAGCTGAGAAAATTCACCATGCTTGCTCTGCGGGACCTGGGCATGGGGAAGCCAGAAGGCGAGAAGCTGATCCAGTCAGAGGCCCAGCATCTGGTGGAGGCTTTCCGGGAGACAAAAGGTCAGCAGGGCAGAGTCAGTTCCAGATTCCTGGGCTGAGTGGGGAGAGGAAGGAGTGGGTGGCAAAGCCTTGAATTCTATAGCTGTCTGTCTGTGGGTGTCATGACATCTCTTTCTGTGTCCTTGGTGCTGTCATCTCATTCTTTCTTGGTCACCATCTTTCTCTCTGCCTCTTAACTTCCCTCTGTTTTTCTGATCCTAAGTCTGTCTTAATTCTCTCTCCCTGTCAAACTCTGATGGTTGCTCTGTTTCTGTCTTTCTCCCTATCTGTGTCTCTTTCCATGTTTGTATGTATCCCTGTCTGTCTCTGTGGTCGGGTCCAGCCCACACCCTATATGGGGGTCTGCCCCACTTTAACTCCCCTCTGCCCGACTCCAACCCAGCCTCCTCCTTGCCCTCTGCTCCCCCAGGACACCCCTTTGATCCTTCTTTGCTGCTGGCCCAGGCCACCTCCAATGTAACTTGTTCCCTCGTCTTTGGCCTCCGCTTCCCCTATGAGGATGAGGAGTTTCAGGCTGTGGTCCGAGCAGCTAGTGGTACCCTGCTGGGGGTCAGCTCCCCATGGGGCCAGGTAAGTGGGTGGGACCCCTCTCTGGCCACTTTCCCCAAAGGTTTCTGCCAAGCTTCTGTGAGAACCAACTGCCCTTCTCCCCTACAGACCTATGAGATGTTCTTCCGGCTCCTGCGGCCCCTGCCAGGCCCTCACACGCAGCTCTTCCACCATCTGGGTACCCTGGCTGCCTTCGCTATCCAGCAGGTACAGCAGCACCAAGGGAGTCTGGACACCTCAGGTCCTGCACGTGACCTTGTTGACGCCTTCCTGCTAAAGATGGCACAGGTGGGGAAAGGGTGCAGAGATTCCCCAAAACGGGGCTGGTGGCATGACTGGTGCCCACCTGAGTGTACCTGGGGATCTCAGTCTCTCCTGCCTCTCTGAATGTCTCTGTGTGCACGTAAGTCTCTAAGTGTGTGTGCATATCTCTATACATCCATCCATCTGTTTATCTGTCTCTTTCCGTGCATTGTTCTCTCTGCCTCTTTCTGCCCCACACCTGGAGTGTGTTGGTGCCAGGCTCCCAGTCTCTCCCTCATCTTTCCTCTTTCTCCTCTGTCCTCCCTCAGCCTGTGTTCACGCACCATGCCCAGGGTCCTGCACCAGCAATTTTCAGTATCACATCACTCCCTGTGCCCACACCCACACTAGACATTTTATGTGAAATTATGATCATTTAAGTATGAAACCTTGCAAAATCAAGTTATATTAATATAGTCTACTTTGTTAGTTATACGAGAAAATTAAAACTAAGTTGACTCCTAAGGAAAGAGCTAATTTTGAATTGTACAAATTCTGGAAGTATGTATGATATTCAGGGCCACATCCTTTGAAAAAAGCAGCCGCTCTATTTTTGGAGAAAAAAATTTTCTTAACTCTGTGGCCTCATTTGTTTTCACTTTCATTTAACAGAATTTTTTTTTAATGTTTAATTGTAGAAGATACACATATCATAAAATTTATCATCTTTATGTTTTTTTCTTTTTCTTTTCTTTTTTTTTTTGAGACAGTCTCACTTTGTCACCCTGGGTAAAGTGCTGTGGTATCATAGGTCACAGCAACCTCAAACTCTTGGGAGGAAACTCAGGGGAGTCTCCTGCCTCAGCCTCCCTGGGGGGACTATAGGCACCTGCCACCGTGCCTGGCTAGTTTTTCTATTTTTAGTAAGGACGGGGTCTCATTTTTGCTTAGGCTAGTCTCGAACTCCTGAGGTCAGGCAATCCATCTGCATCAGCCTCCCAGAGTACCAGCATTGCAAGCGGAAATTTACCTTCTTAACTATGTTTCTTTTTGGTAGGTATTGGAATCTTGCTATGTTGCCTGACCTCAAGCAATCCTCCTACCTCAGCCTCCTCGAGTACTGGGATTACAGGCATGAGCCACCACACCTAGCCAATGATTTTTTTTTTATTTTTATTTATTTTTTTTAAGAGACAAGATCTCATTCTTTTGCCCAGGCTAGATTACAGTGGTACAATCATAGATTACTGCAATCTGGAACTCCTGGCCTAAAGCAATCCTCCCTCACCTTAGCCTCCCAAAGTGCTGAGATTACAGATGTAAGCCACCAGGCCTGGCCCACCATTTTTAAATATACAGTTCACTATTGTTTTTTTTTTTTTTTTTTTCTTTTTTGAGACGGAGCCTCAAGCTATCCCCCTGGGTAGAGTGCCATGGCGTCACAGCTCATAGCAACCTCCAACTCCTGGGCTCAAGCGAGTCTCCTGCCTCTGCCTCCCAAGTAGCTGGGACCACAGGAGCCCGCCACAACGCCCGGCCATTTTTTGGTTGCAGCCATCATTGTTGTTTGGTGGGCCTGGGCTGGGGATTCAAACCCGCCACCAGCCACATACACCTAAGGTGGTGGGTTCAA
>CAUYQV010123277.1:0-11888 GCA_963574575.1 Galagoides demidoff | reverse complement strand
GAGCTCAGGCAATCCACCCACCTTTGCCTCCCTACTCATCTTTTTTTTTTCCGAGAGGAGCCTCAAGCTATCCCCCTGGATAGAGTGCTATGGCATCACAGCTCACAGCAACCTCCAACTCCTGGGCTCAAGCGAGTCTCCTGCCTCCGCCTCCCAAGTAGCTGGGACCACAGGCGCCAGCCACAACGCCTGGCCATTTTTTGGTTGCAGCCATCATTGTTGTTTGGCGGGCTGGGAATTTGAACCCGCCACCTTAGGTGTACGTGGCTGGCGCCTTAGCCGAGTGAGCCACAGGCGCTGAGCCACCCTACTCATCTTTTAAAGACTCGGGTGTTAACACCACCAAGAAACCTATCCTGATGATTTTCCTCACTTGGGTAATTTTTGATGTTTCTTTGTGCTCCTATATTATCCTGTTGCATATCTTCATACATTTACCTTGTCTTCTATAAATTATAAACTCCTTGAAGTCAAGGGCCATGTCTTACTCAATTTTTGTACCCTAAGTACTCAGCACAGATTTTGTACATGGTCGATACTTAACTAAACAAATGTTAAAGGGCTTGTGTTGTATAGTAGGTGATTAGCCTGTGGTAGGTATTGATAGTATATGAATAGAGATACAGATGTTTAAATCTCGAAGAGCACTAAGGCTGATGTGGAACTGCTGCCCATCAAGTCTCCGAGCATAGTATAGATGAAGATTCTTGGTAGTAGGGTTTCCAATGAGTGCAAGATTTTTTTTTTTTTTGAGACGGAGCCTCAAGCTATCCCCCTGGGTAGAGTGCCATGGCATCACAGCTCATAGCAACCTCCAACTCCTGGGCTCAAGCGAGTCTCCTGCCTCCGCTTCCCAAGTAGCTGGGACCACAGGCACCCCCCACAACGCCCGGCCATTTTTTGGTTGTAGCCATCATTGTTGTTTGGCGGGCCTGGGCTGGGGATTCGAACCCGCCACCTTAGGTGTACGTGGCTGGCGCTTTAGCCAATTGAGCCACAGGCGCCGAGCCACCATTAATTTTTAATCAAATCTTTATTCTTGCTTTCTTTCCACTGATTTTGGTTTAGTTTAGCCTTTCCTTATGTTTTAAGGTAGAAGATTAGTCTATTGATTTGAGATGTTCCCTTTTTAAAAATTAGGGCTTACAGATAAAAATTTTCTTCTAAGCACTGCTTTAGTTGGATCCTATAACTTTTGGTATATTGTTTTCATTTTTCATTTATCTCAGGAATTTATTTATTTAAAGTGCTCTGGCATCAGCTTAGCTCATGGCAACCTCAAGTCATCCTTCTGCCTTGGTCTCCTGAGTAGGTGCCTCTATATGTGCCTGCCACAACACTTGGGTAATTTTCCTATTTCTAGTAGAGATGAGGTCTTGCTCTTGCTCAAAGTGGTCTTGAACCTCTGACCTCAAGCTATCCTTTTCCTGCCTTGGCCTCCCAGAGTGTTAGGATTATGGATGTAAGCTACCACACCTGGCCCATCTCAGAGTATTTACAAATTTCTCTTGGGAGTTCATCTTTGCCACAGTCTTTTTATTTTATTTATTTATTATTTTTGTGACAGAGTGTCACTATGTCGCCCTTGAAAGAGTATGGTGGTGTCATAGCTCACAGCAACCTCTAACTCTTGGGCTTAAGTGATTCTCTTGCCTCAGCTTCCCAAGTAGGGAGGGACTACAGGCGCCCACCACAGCACCCAGCTATCTTTGCCATAGTCTTTTTTTTTTTTTGAGACAGAGCCTCAAGCTGTCCCCCTGGGTAGAGTGCCATGGCAGCACAGCTCACAGCAACCTCCAACTCCTGGGCTCAAGCGAGTCTCCTGCCTCAGCCTCCCAAGTAGCTGGGGCCACAGGCACCCACCACAATGCCTGGCTATTTTTTTTGGTTGTAGCCATCGTTGTTTGGCGTCCGAGCTGGACTCAAACCCGCCACCTTAGGTGTATGTGGCTGGCGCTTTAGCCACTTGAGCCACAGGTGCTAAGCCTGCCACAGTCTTTTTAAAAGAAAGTATCAGTTCAAATATGTATTACTCTTGGGACTAATAGTAATTGCTGCCATTTACCAATTTGTATGTGTTATTTCCCCAATTCTCTTAGGAATTATATGGTTGGTGAAATAGCAGCTTCCTGTTTTATAGACCAGGGCACTATCTCTTAGTCAATTGCCCAAAGTTTTATATAACCAAATCAGCTCCAGGACTCCCTTAAGAGCTTGTACTTTGTTCGCTAAGCTATACTTCCACTTTTGGAATTAGTGGTGATTCCTTTAAATAGAAGGTTAAATATGTTCTCTTCACGTAACAGGTGGCTGGACATGTTTCATACTTGCCATATTCTATTCATATATGAAATGTTACTCTTTCTTCTATTTAGACATTGAGATTTAAGCCCCTCTCCTCACTACAAGGACTTGGGCTGGGCTGGGTTTTTAAATATTTTGTGAGATCCCTGCTGAATCAAAGTACAGCTTTAGATGGGTTTTTTTTTTTTTTTTTGCCAGGGCTGGGTTTGAACCCGCCACCTCCAGCATATGGGGCTGGCGCCCTACTCCTTTGAGCCACAGGCGCCCCCCCCCATATTAGATTGTATTTTGTATTCAGATTATTATTATTATTATTTTTAAAATAAGAGTCTTGGCTCGGTGCCTGTGGCTCAATCGGCTAAGGCGCCAGTCACGTACACCTAAGGTGGTGGGTTCGAATCCCCAGCCCGGACCTGCCAAACAACAGTGATGGCTGCAACCAAAAAATGGCCAGGCGTTGTGGCGGGTGCCTGTGGTCCCAGCTACTTGGGAGGCGGAGTCAGGAGACTCGCTTGAGCCCAGGAGTTGGAGGTTGCTATGAGTTGTGATGCCATGGCACTCTACCCAGGGGGATAGCTTGAGGTTCCGTCTCAAAAAAAAAAAAAAAATAAGAGTCTTGCTCTGTTGTCTGGGGCTGGGATGAAGTGTAGTGGTATGATCATAGCTCACAAGAACCTCAAACTCGGCTCGGCGGCTAAGGTGTCAGCCACATATACCTAAGGTGGCGGGTTCGAATCCAGCCTGGGCTCACCAAACAACAATGATGGCTACAACCAAAAAATGGCCGTGTGTTGTGGCGGGCACCTGTGGTCCCAGCTACTTGGGAGGCTGAGGCAGGAGACTTGCTTGAGCCCAGGAGTTGGAGGTTGCTGTGAGCAGAGAAGCCATGATGGCACCCTACCCAGGGGGACAGCTTGAGGCTCTGTCTCCAAAAAAAAAAAAAAAAAAAGAACCTCAAACTCCTGAGCTTAAGTGGTTCTCCTGCTTCAGCCTCCTGAGTACCTGGGACTATGGGTGCATGCCACCACACCCAACTATTACTTTTTTTTCTACATTTTTTATAGAGATAGGGTCTTGACTGTTCTGTAGGCTGGTCTTTGAGCTCCTGATCTCAAGCATTCCTCCTGGCTCTGGAGGACTCTTGCCTCCACCTCCCAAAATGTTAGGATCCGTATAGGTACCAGCCACCACACCCAGCCTATATTCAGATTCTGCTATGAAAGATGACTTGTGTCTGCAGTTTGACAAATATATTTTTTTTTTTTTTTGAGACAGAGTCTCATTATATTGCCCTTGATAGAGTACCATGGCATCACAGCTCTCAACAACTTCCAACTCTTGGGCTCACGCGATTCTCTTGCCTCAGCCTTCCAAGTAGCTGGGACTGTGGGTGCCCGCAACAGTGCCTGGCTATTTTTTGGTTGCAGTTGTTGTTTAGCTGGCCTGGGCTGGGTTTGAACCTGCCAGCCCTTGGTGTATGTGGCTGGCGCCTTGCGCACTGAGCTATGGGCACCACCCAGAGTTTGTTAAATCTTGTTTTAGTTGGGCTCTTCCTGTGTTGAAGAGCAACTGTTTACATGTTTTTATGTTAAGTTTTTTCTGTACAGTTGAATTGCTGTGGGACAGTGAAAATAGGTTCTGTTCATCCTTTGAAAAATTGGCCAAAGGAATTAGCATGCTTTTCATGTTTCATCCCAGATTCTGGTTATTATAAAGTCGTATAAAAGATGCAACATTTTGGTATCCTTTACAGAATTTATAATGGTGCTGAGCACTTTGTAATTAATCAGTAAATACTTACTAAATGATAAAGGACTTGGTGTAAATTTTGATCCGTCCTCCTCTTCCCTTGTTTTATTTTGTCTGTTTAGAGTGTATGGTGATTGTAAACTTTGAGTTAGAGTTTTAGGTTCAAACTAAAACTTTTAAGTGAAACTTTATTTTTTTCCTCTCTTCCTTAAAAAGAAAAAGAAAAATTGTATGTCTCAGCATTCTGTGGGTAACCTTGTCTTTAGGTATGATACTGTTTTTTATTTGAGTGAGTAATCTTTAAATTGTGTAGAACGAGGTCTCAATGCAAGTACTTAGGTGCTGATGATCTTCCTAGGAATCTGATTGAAATGGACAAGGTGATTTACTTGATAATACTTAGTTGAATCAGGGACTGTTTAATTGCTCAGTAGCATTACAAGCTTGGGATTTTCAAGAAGTATTTAGCAAACTCCAAAAGGTTGTTACTAAGCCATTACTTAGTGTTTCTTTGCCCTGTTACTTGAATATGGGTGAAACAAAACAACCTGTAAGTAAATTGGGAGTAGGAGTTCTTGGCTCAATGGATATCTGTGTGCGTTCACTACTAATCACTAGGCCACGTTTTTATACTGGAAATCACTCTTAAATGCCCTTAATTGCTTTATGATAGTATAAATATAAAGAAATTACGTAATTTGCCCCGTAGTTTTAAGCAAACAGGTAGTTTTTAAGAGGTAAATTAATATTATTAGTAACATTATGGAATCATAATAATATATTACATTTGTATAAGTTTTTACCATTTTCAACATGCTCTTATATACAGTATCTGTTATCCTCCCAAGTCTGCTGTGGGGAGGACAGATTTGTGTATTATCCAAATTTTGCAGTTGAGAAAACCATGTAGCTCCTTCAGGAACAGCTACCTCACAGGGTTAGTGTTATTTTTTGAGACATTGCTTATTTTATTTTATTTTTTTTTTGAGCCCCCAGCCTCAAGCTGTCACCCTGGGTAGAGTGCTGTGGCATCACAGCTCACAGCAGCCTCCAACTCCGAGGCTCAAGTGAGTCTCCTGCCTCAGCCTCCCAGGTAACTGGGACCACATGTGCCTGCCACAACGCCTGGCTATTTTTTGGTTGCAGCCATCATTGTTTGGTGGGCCTGGGCTGGATTCGAACCTGCCACCTTAGGTGTATGTGGCTGGTGCCTTAACCACTTGAGCCACAGGCGCTGAGCCATTGCTTATTGTTTGGAAAGCAAAGATCTAGTCTTTTGCTTTTCAAAACCAGAAACTTGTTTTCTTTTCTTTCTTTCTTTCTTTCTTTCTTTTTTTTTTGAGACAGAGCCTCAAGCTGTCGCCCTGGGTATAGTGCTGTGGCATCACAGCTCAGAGCAACCTCCAGCTCCTGGGCTTAAGCGATTCTCTTGCCTCTGCCTCCTAAGTAGCTGGGACTACAGGCACCCGCCACAACACCTGGCTATTTTTTGGTTGTAGTTGTCATTGTGGTTTGGTGGATCCGGGCTGGATTTGAACCTGCCAGCTCTGGTGTATGTGGCTGGTGCCTTAGCCGCTTGAGCTACAGGCACTGAACCAGAAACTTGTTTTTTAATATTGAAGGTTTCCTAAGATGTTTTTGGGAGGCAGTTATGGTACCTGAACTCACAAAAGACCATTTAATTAGAAAAACTAAGAGAGAATGAGAATATTAATTATTTTAATTATAAAGCAAGGAGTCAGTTGATTATAATTTTTTAGGATATGCTTTATGACCATAATGCTTGAATCTATTATACATTTGTATTAATGCACAGCATCTTTTTTGTGAGTTCAGGATACTTGAGAAACAATTAGTAATCAGTTAAAGGGTTGTTGGGTTATGGAAAAATCAACACAAAGGAAATTTGGTGATCTTGAGTAAGTATTTTGTTATAATATGAAAGAGGACAATGAAGAGGAGAGAGTATTCCAAGAAGAGTCTATATATGAGCCTCAATTCTTTAACTAATAGTTTATTGAAAAAAGGTTTATTGAAAAGTTTATTGAATTTTCTTTACTATCTGATTTTCTCTTTCCCTCCAAAATTTTATCATGAAAAATCAAAGATTGCATACTCATTCACCTACTATTTAGATCAGGCATCTTCAAACTATGGCCCACGGGCCACATGCGGCCTGCCCAGGACATTTATGTGATCCGCCTGATGTTTTTGCCGCCACTGCCTGTCCTGCTTAGCAGCTGACTTGTCCCAGGGCCGCAGTCCGGCCCTGCAACGGTCTGAGGCACAGTAAACTGGCCCCGTTTAAAAAATTTGAGGACCCCTGATCTAGATTGTGTAATATTTTGCTTTAATTGATGTCCTTATTTCCATCTGTTAATCAATCCATTTTTTTTTTTTGAAAGTCTCATTATATCACCCTCAGTAGAGTGCTGTGGCATCACAGCTCACAGCAACCTCAAACTCCTGGGCCCAAGTGATTCTCTTGCCTTAACCTCCCTAGGACCATAGGTGCCTGCTACAGTGTCCAGCCATTTTCTGTTGCAGTTGCCATTGTTGTTCAGATGTCTCGGGCCGGGTTTGAACCCTTTAGGTATATGTGGCTGGTGCCCTTACCACTGTGTTGTGGGCACTGAGCAAGTATATGCTTTTTTATTTTTTTATTTTTATTTTTATTTTTATTTTTATTTTTTTTGAGACAGAGCCTCAAGCTGTCCCCCTGGGTAGAGTGCCCTGGTGTTACAGCTCATAGCAACCTCCAACTCCTGGGCTCAAGCGAGTCTCCTGCCTCTGCCTCCCAAGTCCCTGGGACCACAGGCGCCCGCCACAACGCCCGGCTATTTTTTTTTTTGGTTGCAGCCATCATTGTTGTTTGGCGGGCCCGGGCTGGGGATTAGAACCCACCACCTTAGGTGTATGTGGCTGGCGCCTTAGCCTGTTGAGCTACAGGCGCTGAACCAGTATATGCTTTTTTAAAGCAATTCAGACTTATATAAAGCATGAAGTTAAAGTTGTCGGTCACTCTACCATCCTGCCCTTCCCAAATATTGCTTTCCAGAGAAAAGTAGATACTTCTTGATATCTAACCTTCTGGACAAGAGGGTTTTCTTTGAAACCCCCCCCCCCCCATTTATTTTTAATTTGTATATATGGTATGCAGTTTTGCTATGTTGATACATTGCATTGTGGTGAAGTCAGGGCCTTCATTGTATACATCACTAAAGCAATGCACGTTGTATCCACCAAGCAACCTCCTATTATTCACTCCCTTCCCTTCCACCCCTCTGAGTCTCTATTGTCTTATCCTTCCACCCTCTGCTTTCATGTGCAACACATTATTTAGCCTCCACTTACCAATGAGAACGTGTACTATTTGTCTCTCTGAGTTGTTTCATCTAAGATAATGGCCTTCAGTTCCATCCGTGTTGGTGCAAAAGATGTGATTCCATTCTTTTCTTGTTTTAAACAGCTGAATAGTATTCCTTTGTATATATTTATTTTTGGATTTTTCATTTTAAAGAATAAATGCTTCACATGGTATACTGAAGGACCTTTCCATATTGAACTTGACTGATGTATTACTTCTTGACAGTTTACTTTTCTTAGGAAGAATTAGGACACCATGGGCTTCCTTTTCATGCTCTGGAAGTTGACAGCATGTTCTGTTTAAAACCTCTTCTAGTAAGTTATAGCTCAAGAGTTTTTCCTTTTCTAAGTGAATCAGCCTTTTGGCAATTGTGTAGTGAAAGATCTAAAAGCTGTGATAGTCTGGTGACTGTTTTGGTTATTTGTTAGTTCTTAAAAAACCACTCCAAAACTTAGGATATTAAAAAACAATTTCTTAGTAGGGTGCATTGGTTCATATCTGTAGTCCCAGCCACTCAGGAGGCTGAGGTGGTAAGATTACTTGAGCCCAGGAGTTAGAGGTGGTAGTAAGCTGTGATTGTGCTTGTGAATAGCCCCTGTACTCCACAGCCTGGGCACTATAGCGAGATCCTCAAAAAGAAAAAAATATGCAAGCACAAACCATAGATTGGGGGAAATGAAATGGATTAATTCAATGAATATTTGAATTCAGGTATATATCTAGAATATGTAAGGAATTGTCAAAACAATAAGAAAACAACAAAAATGTATTACCATCTCTCACAGTTGACAGGCTTGCATAGCATCACTTCTACTAGTTAAAGCAATTACAGAGCCTACCCAGATTCAAAAAAGGAATTGGACTCCATCTCTCAATGAGAGAAGTACCACAGAGTTTGGTGCAGTGCCAATCTTTGGAGGGAGAGGTAACTGAATACAGACATCATTTGTTTTTAGGTGTTGTGATGTGTCATACAGCCTTTTTATCATTCAGTATTTTTTTAGAAATTTTCTTCTGGTGTAAAATTTACCTTACCCAGGCACAGCTCCTATTTCCTTGTCATTGGTAAACACAAGTAAAATTTAATTAGGGAAAGTGTTTTTTTTTTTTTTCCTTTTTTTTCCTTTAAGGAAAAGTATTTTTAATGATGAAGATAAGAAAATAAACTCTAGAAGGATATCAGATTTTCTTTTTCCCCAAGGAAGCATATACATAGCTTAATTTTCTAAGAACTAACGTGTTATATGTGTATTGCTTCTTTATTGAGAACTGTGGGAACTTAAAGCATATAAGAAAATTGTTTTGGGGCCAGGCATAGATTGTAATCCTAGCACTCTGGGAGGCTGAGGCAGATGGATTGCTTGTGCTCAGGAGTTTAAGAGCAGCCTGAGCAAAAACATCATGGCAGTCTCCTGTAGTCCCAGCTATGTGGGAGTGGAGGCAAGAGGACCTCTTGAACCCAAGAGTTTGAGGTTGCTCAGAGCTATGATGACTCCATGGCACTCTACCCAGGGTGACAGAGTGAAACTCTGTTTTGAATAAAAGAAAATGATTTTTGAAGCAGGTTGCATGTTTCATTATGACAATGGAATATGCCAGTGTCCACTCCTTCAGAGACTTGCTAAGCTTCCCTGCACTCCCCTTAATCCCCCAATTATATTCTCTTTGTATTTGCAAAGTGCTTTGGGAAATGATGAAATGAGTTGAAACTAGCATGGTTTATAATTTTTCTGGCTCCTGATGTAAAAATGAGCCCTAGCTTATCCTTCAAGATGCTTACCTTAGCGGTCTAAAGTCTAATCAGTAAAGTTTTTCTTTTCCTGGTTTGGTTTTAAAAATGAAACATTCCTTTTGGAATTTGTTTTCAATTTGAGAAATATTCTCTTGCCTCTGCTCTTACATTTTGTTCTGTTACAATGATATGTCTCATATCACATACCCAGGCCCTGATGAAATATCTGTACAACTTTTTTTTTTTTTTTTTTTTTTGAGACAGAGTCTCACTATGTCGCCCTCCGTAGAGTGCTATAGCGTCGTAGCTCACAGCAACCTCCAACTCTTGGGCTTAAATGATTCTCTTGCCTCAGCCTCTCAAGTAGCTGGGACTGCAGGTGCCTGCCACAATGCCTGGCTATGTTTGTAGTTTGTCATTGTTTGGCAGGCCCAGGCTGGTTTTGAACCCACCAGCTCCTGTGTATGTGGCTGATGCCTTAGCTGCTGAGCTACAGGAGCCGAGCCGTCATTTTCTTTTTGTTAAGATGGGTCTTGCTCTGTTGCCCAGACATAGACTGCAGTGATATGATCATAGTTCACGATAGCCTCAAACTCCTATACTTAAGCAATCATCCTCTTATCCTCCTAAGTAGCTGGGCACACCATTATGCCCAGGTAGTTTTTCTATTTTGTGTAGAGCTGGAATCTCACTCTTGTTCTGGCTGGTTTTGAACTCCCAAACTCAAGTGATCTTCCCACCTTGGCCTCCCAGAGTATAGCAAACACATATTTCATAAATTTAGTTGTGGGTGGGGGGTGGTGGGCTCACACCTATAATCCTGGCAGTCTGGGAGGTCAAGGCAGGAGGATGGCTTGAGCTTAGAAGTTTAAGACCTGCTTGAGCAAGAGCAAGACCCTGTCTCTACTAAAAAAATGGAAAAGTAAGCTGGGCATATGAGTGCTTATAGTTCTAGCTACTTGGAGGGCTAAGGCAGGAGGATCACTTGAACCCAGGATTTTGAGGTTACTGTGAGCTAGGCTGATGCCCCCACACTGTAGCCTGGTAGCATGGGCAACAGAATGACACTCTGTCTCAAAAAAAATAAGTAAATAAAAAGGCTTGGCTACAGTAGTACAGTGGTTACTGCGCCAGCCACATACCCAGGCTGGTGGGTTCTATCCTGGCCCAGGCCAGCTAAACAACAGTGACAGCTGCAACAAAAAATAGCAGGGTGTTACGGCAGGCACCTGTAGCCCCAGGTACTTGGGAGGCTGAGGCAAGAGAATTGCTTAAGCCCAAGAGTTTGAGGGTGCTGTGAGCCATGATGCCATGGCACTCTACCGAGAGTGACATAGTGAGACTCTGTCTCCAAAAAAAAAAGAAAAGAAAAGAAAAGAAAAAAGAATTTTTTTAATAAGAATAGTTTTATGTTTTTACAATGTTGGAAGAAAGAATATTTTTGTGAAAATTATGACATTCAAATTTCAGTGTCCATATATAAAGTTTTATTCAACATTGTTATACTCATTTATTTACTTATTGTTGCTGGTTGCTTTTGTGCTCCTCTGGCAGAATCGAGTAGTTGTAACACAGACTGTGTGGGATAAAAGCCTGGAATAATTACAGAAAAGGTTTGTTAGTGTCTGTCTTAAGGTATTATTAGTAAGTACTTAAATTCTCCTGTGGAACCTCAGCAGAAAAAGGCTAAGATTATTGGTGAAGACACCTGTTAGATGCTGTGGTTAGTCTTTGTATTTAAGAGGAGTATGTGTATCAAAACTTTCAGAATTTGGTCCTTTCTTTGCTCTTTGTCATTTGGCTTTGACAATTACAGACTGGCTGGGGCATCTAAGTTTTATTTTGTTCTAATGTGCTGAGCTTGACTAGTCCACTGAGTTACTTGGCACCTTAGAAAGCACTTAAAAAAAAAATTTTTTTTTTTAATGGCTTACATTGAGATTTGTATTTGAGAAGCTACTAATTGGCAGTTCCAAACTGGACAGATTGAGGCCAGGTAAAGCCTGTAGGTGCCTGACAGGCAGTAGTGAAGTTAAAAATTACCAGCTGTCAACATCAGGAAATTTTATCTTATCATTTTTATTTTTGAATAAATGAATAATCATTAGATTCTTGGAGCTGCAGCACTGAATGGCAAACATGCTTATTTTACTTATGGTGGAGTATTCTCTTTGTTTCTGTAGCCTCATTATAAATTACTTTTTGCTAACCTGGCATTGGTTAAAAATTATTTCTCTGGTAAGTTTTTAATTAGGAAATGTAGAAATAGAACTGCTTGAATTATTATAACTTAAACTAGCTACAGAACTTTCACACTGGAGATGGAGCTGTCAGAATGTGAATGAGTTTCACATTCTCCATTGTCCTAGAGAGGATAAAGTTTGGTGTCTTAATGCTGTTAGTTTTGTGTTGTATGAAGCTGAAGACAATTGTAGATGGTGATAAGAGAACTGTAGAGAAGGCTGTCAAATTCTTTTTTTTTTTTTTTTTTTTTTTTTTTTTTTATGGAGCCAAAAGCTAAACCCCTGGGGAGAGTGCAATGGCATCACAGCTCATATCAACCTCCAAAACATGGGATAATTATATTATAATGAATCCGCCTCCCAAATAGCTGGGACCACAGGTGCCCGCCACAATGCCCAGCCATTTTTTGGTTGCAGCCATCATTGTTGTTTGGCGGGACCGGACTGGGGATTCGAACCCGCCACCTTAGGTGTACGTGGCTGGCGCCTTAGC
>CAUYQV010123276.1:0-10882 GCA_963574575.1 Galagoides demidoff | reverse complement strand
CAATTCTTTTTAAAAGCAGTCTATATTTTTTTTTTGTTTTGTTTTTGAGACGGAGCCTCAAGCTATCCCCCTGGGTAGAGTGCCATGGCATCACAGCTCATAGCAACCTCTAACTCCTGGGCTCAAGCGAGTCTCCTGCCTCCGCCTCCCAAGTAGCTGGGACCACAGGTGCCCGCCACAACGCCTGGCCAGTTTTTGGTTGCAGCCATCATTGTTGTTTGGCAGGCCCGGGCTGGGGATTCAAACCTGCCACCTTAGGTGTACGTGGCTGGCGCCTTAGCCGATTGAGCCATAGGCGCCGAGCCAGTGTATTCTTTTTAAATGGAGACCTATATTCCGTATTGTTTAATAAAGAACACAGGGAACTAAGTAATATGTTTTAAGATATTTTAAATCTAATATCTATAAATTTGTTGTCATTTAAAAAGTGAGCTTCAAATATCTAGAAATTTCATTTATGTAGGAGAGAAAAGTTAGCACCTTCATTTAGTGATGTGCTGGTTCAAAGATGGTTTAATTTTCTCCATATCTTTTTATGTTGTTTCAACTATGCCTTAAAGGACCCATTTTATTCAAAATACCCTCAACTCTGGGGTGATCAACTCATCACAGCATGGGACTCTCTAACTGCTAAAACTGGGAAGATCCTACACCCTAGAAAAATCCCTCTGTCCTGGGCAGATTGGGATGGTTGGTTACCCTAGCTTTGTAGCATTTATGCGTGCTTTAAGGATGCTTTTAGATAGTGGTAATGATTATAGATAGATTTGATAGGCTTTACCAGTCATGAGCTCCATTATGACTTAAGTCATCTCTTGGGGAGAAAGATGGAAGCCATTTAGTTTCTGTTTTGGGGGGAGCACCTCAATTGATGGGGAAACTTTTTCCTGAAACCTCACTGATTTTTAGTTTTCTGTCATTATCATAGTTCTCAACAAGACTTCCACCCACTTTTCCTATCCTATCCCTTGCTATGATATAGAATGAACTGAATTCTTTCTCCATGTGACTGCACATTTAAATTTAAAGAGATCTGTCATGGACCTTTTAGTTAAGTCCAAAAGAGGAAAGCTCCAAATAGGATTAGGAAGGAGTATACGTGTTCCAAATCTATTTCTTTAAAGGGGACCACATACTTTTTGGAAGTGCAAGTTTTGCTGTATTTGTTAAATCATCAGGGACAGTTTAACCTACTAATCACACATATAATCTTTGGCCTGTTCAACTCCTGATTCTACTACTTGCCAAGTATTTGTTTTTGGGCAAGTTTATCAGTGCTTAGTACAATACCTGGAATCTATTGAGAGCTTTACAAAAAGGACTATGATATTGTGAAACACGTATTTGGTTTTTTTACTCCATTTCCTGGCCCTACAAATCCTAAATCCTTAGACTCTCCAGAGTGATATCTTTTTGTATGCTAATCAGATGACTGGCAGAGGGGGATCCCTAGCTAGCTCCAGAATAGGGGCTGGTCACTGGAAAGACCAAGGCATGATAAGAGGGGTAGGACTTCCAGTCCTATCCCCCAATCTACAGGGAGAGAACAAGGGTTATGCTTAAGTTGCTCACCAATGGCTAATGATGTAATCAACCATGCCTGCACAATGAAGTCTCCCCCTCAAACCCCAGAGGATTGGGTTTGGAGGGCTTCCAGCTGGCTTGACACACAGAAGTTCCTGGACATGGTGCACCTGGGGGGGGGGCATGGAAGCTCTGCTCCCCTTCCTATACCTCATCCTATGCATCTCTTCATCTGTGTCCTCCGTGATATCCTGTATAATAAACAGTAACCCTAAGTAAGTGTTTCCCTGAGTTCTGTGAGCCACTCTCACAAATTAATCAAATCCAAAGAGGGGGTCATGGTATATCGGATTTACAGGCAGTTAGTCAAAAGCACAGGTAAAACAAGCTAGGGCTTGCTGTTGGCATCAGATACAAGGTGAAGTTTTGAGGACAGAGGCCTCAACCTGTGGAATCTGACACTATCTCCAGGTTGGTAATGCCAGAATTGAACTGAATTGGAGGACATCCAGGGGTGTCTGCTGCAGAACTGCTCGCCTGTTGGGTGCAAGGATAACTCCCCACATGTTGGGTCACAGCTGTCTTCTGGGCTGATTGTGGTGGTGTGAGAGCAGAGGAAAAACAGGTGAGCTTTTATCTTATCCACTCAGAGAGAAACTAGCATTTATTAAGCATCCATTTATGTTAGGTACCACATAAAGTGTGTAACATGTTGTTTCATTTTCCCCAATTAAGTCTATAAAGTAGACGTTTTTGTTATCCTCAATTCATAGACAGGAACATTGAGGCACAGAAAGAGTAGACAATTTGCTTATGGTAAAAATGGAAGAAACGCTATATACCAAGTCTATTTGACTCCAAACCAGAATCCTGAACAATTCTATTCTGCTAGTCCCGGAATACAGACATAATCTTCAGCAGGCCTGGCAACTTTATTATTTATCTATCTATTTTGACACAGAGTCTCACTCTGTGGCCCTGGGTAGAATACCGTGGCATCATAGGTCACAGCAATCTCAAACTCTTGGGCTCAAGCAATCCTCTTGTTTCAGCCTCCCAAGTAGCTGGGAATACAGGTACCTGCCACAATGCTTAGCTATTTTTTTTCTATTTTTAGTAGAAACAGGGTTTCACTCTTGCTCAGGCTGGTCTTGAACTCTTGAGCTCAAGCAGTCCTCCTGCCTTGGGCTCCCAGAGTGCTAGATTACATGTGTGAGCCACTGCACCCAGCCCAGGCCTGCTAACTTCAGAAGTCTGAGTAGGAAGGATAATAACCAGTAGGACTAATAGTCTACTAATAACCAATAGGACTAATAACCAGTCAGAGAGCTTTTGGAGATTCCAAAAGGCCTCAAAAAGGCTTCTATGGCCTGGTCTTACCTTGGTTATTCACCAGGGTGAGGTTCTGGTCCTCAGCCATATAGACTTAAAAATCTGGTCAGCTAACTCACAGGTTGTAGATTTATCTCCCAAAGTAGACTCAAGCTCCCAGAGGCTAGTATTCAAAATGAGAATATAGGTTTATTCATAAAATTTTGAGTAGAAAGATGAATATAATGGCCAAGGGCCAAAACATTCATGTCCTGTGACTAGCACTTGGGAAGTTAGATGGTAAGAGTAGGTTGCTTATAGAGTATAGAATCTGTTGCAAATATTTACAGGCTGTGATAGAATCAAATCCATTCAATTCCAAAGCAGCTGCCTCCAGAATGGAACAAGCAGGAGTGTCCAATCTTTTTTTCTGCTGTGGGCTGCAAGAAGAGTTGTCTTGGGCCTCACATTAAATATACAAACATTAACAAAAGCTGAGGAGCAAAAGAAAATGTCTGTGCAAACTTTTCGAAATAACCCACAACATGGATAAGCAAAATAGTTATCAATTAATCTTCATGCCGTTCATGAGCCGTAGGTTGGCTCTCCCTGGCTGTAAATAGTTGGATAAACACGCCTGACATTTGCCTCTGAGACATTCTTTCTTCTTAAGCTTTCAGGGCTGACCAGCCCTGCTCCTGACTGATATATTCTTTCTTGCATTTACTTAATTTAAAAAAAGTTTCTTTAGACTTGGTGCCCATAGCACAGTGATTATGGTGCTGGCCACATGTACTGAGGCTGGCAAGTTCAAATCCGGCCTGGAGGCCAGCTAAATAGCAATGACAACTGCAACAAGAAAATAGTCAGGCGCTGTGGCAGGTGCCTGTAGTCCCAGCTACTTGGGAGGCAAGAGAATCACTTGAGTCCAAGAGTTTGAGGTTGCTGTGAGCTGACTCCATGGCACTCTACCGAGGGCGGCATAATGAGACTCTGTCTCAATAAAAAAAAAAAAAAAAAAATTTTTAGGTAACAGCATAGTCTTGCCTACCAGGGAGCCATTCTTCCTCCTTACTAAGATTTCAATATTTATACTTTGATCCCTTATGCGTTGATTTCAAGGTTTAAATCAGAAAAGGCAGCATTAGGCCAGGTATGGTGGCTCATATAATCCTTGCACTCAAGGAGGCTGAGATTGGAGGGTTACTTGAGCTCAGGAGTTCAAGACCAGCCTAAGCAAGAGCAAGACCTGGTCTCTACTAAAAACAGAAAAATTAGCCGGGTGCTGTGGTGGGCACCTGGGAAGCTACTTGGGAAGCTGAGGCAGGAAGATCTCTTCACCCCAAGAGTTTAAGGTTGCTATAAGCCATGATGATGCCATAGCACTCTACCCAGGGTGACAGAATGAGACTCTGTCTTCAAAAAAAAAAAGAAAAAAAAAAAAAAGGACAGCTTTAGTTCCAGCTTCTTGGTGGGAGTCCTCTTACTGAGGCCCAGAGTCCTGAGAATAGCAGTAAGAGATGGGACTCATCCGGTCAAAGCTGCCTTCTTTCTGAGATTTTACTGACTGGCTCTTCAACTTTAGAAACAAAGACTGTCGCCATCAGATTTTGGCCTGTCTACTGAAAGCTAAAGGATAACAAACACTGTTTCTGTAGCTACCAAAGAGACAGACTGCTTGGAGAAAGATTTACATGGCTCCGTAGACACCATGGCTATGCCAGCTCTGAGGGAGTCAGTGCACATGGTGTGAAGCATTTTTTTTCCTTGGCTCTTTGCCGTAGATTCAGGCAGCTACAGCAACAGCAGCAGTTCCTACTCCCATGCAGAGCTTCCAGAATGCCTGGGAGTCTCCGGATGATAACAGCTAGTGAAAGAGCTTAGAAGTCCTACCAGCTAAAGCAGCCAAGACTCAAAGGAAAAACGTTGGCCCCGGAATCATAGGACCCAGGGTAACAGCAGAGATTAGTATCAAAAAAGTAGCCAGGGTGCAGTAGCTCATGGCTGTAATCCCAGCACTTTGGGAGGCAGAAGCGGGTGGACTGCTTGAGCTCAGGAGTCTGAAATCAATCTGAGCAAAAGTAAGACTCTCTGCTCTACTAAAAATAGCCAGGTGTTGGGCCCGGCGCCTGTACCAGCTACTTGGGAGGCTGAGACAAGAGGATCACCTAAGCCTAAGAGTCTGAGGTTGCTGTAAGCTATGACGGAGTGAGACTTCCCCCTCCCCCCCAAAAAAGGAGTAACTCTCTGGCCACCTGTGCCACAGGACACTTTGCACAGCAGACCACAGGGAAAGAATAGTGTGGACAAACTCCGTTCCTCTCCTTCTGCATCGTCAGGGTAGAAAGAAAGTATCCTTCTTTCCTTCTACAGGAAAGAGGGAAAGTGTCCTGGAGGAACAGAATTTTTCCAGTGCTGTCAGGCTGCCACATCAGGAAAGCACGATGAGAACGGAAGCCCTTGCCTATTGAGGTCTACATTTCCAGCTCCTTTCAGCAAGATGGGAAGAATCTCAGGCAGACTCAGAGCTCTTGGTGCACAGACACAGACCACTGGATACACTTGATGATATCCAGAGCCTCTCCCTAGAGACATTTCTAGGCGATGCTGGGAGATAGGGCTGGGGCTGATCAGGGCAGTCAAACTACAGCTACTGTTTCTTTTCCCCGAAGGCCAGTGAGGGCTCTGGACTGCCAAGTCCACTCACTAATGGGTTATGATTTCTTCCCGTATCCCACCCCTCTCCAGCCTTCACACATTTAAGAGAAGTTCCCACGAGCAATCATGGGTTAACTAGGAGGAAGACTCGGCCCCTGTATGATTCTAGATTCTTGCAAGAGGTTTGTTTTCTGAACATTCTCCTCTGTGTATTCCCATCTTGTCTTAATTGGCCTTACCCATGGAGGTTGATTCCAGATCTCTCTCCTGTATCTTTGGCTGGCTTAAGCCTCTGACCCCTCCACTGTGAAGTCTAAAAGCAGGGAGATGGCCAAAATAGGCAGTCAGGGAAGAGCACAGACATTCCTACTGCATCTGCTCAGTCTCTCAGCAGGCTTCATGTCAGGGAACCTCCCAGGTTACAAGCTGGGTAATGAGAGAGTCTCCCCTTCCTCATTCACTGTGTTAAGAAAGGGTGAGAGAGAACAACTCTCCTAGGCTGTCTGCTGGGTGCTGACAGTCAGAGACACTGCTGTTGAACGTGGGTGTTCTCTGAAGTCTACATTCTGGATGTAATTCCTCAGAACCATTCCCAAGGTCTGTGTGAGTTAAGGTCCTGATGACCAAGGGAGTCACCTTCCGCACGTGACTCCGCTGTTTCTCAGGTTATCAACAGCTCTCTGGGGAGTGGCCATTCATGGCTGTCACATGGTACTGCTACTGTTGTTATTGGTTTGCTTTTTTTTTTAAGACAGAGTATTACTCTGTCACCCTCCTGGGTAGATTGCTACATGTCATTGTAGCTCATAGGAACCTCAAACTCTTTGACGCAAGTGATCCTTCTGCCTCAGCTTCTCCAGCAGCTGGGATATCAGGCACCTGCCATGATGCCTAGGTAGTTTTTCTATTTTTAGTAGAGATGGGGTCTTGCTCTTTCTCCAGCTGGTCTCGAACTCCTGAGCTCAGGCAGCCTACCTGCCTCAGCCTCCCAGAGTGCTAAAATTACATTGTTGTTATTTTTAACACTTAGAGAACTGGCATACAAAGTTGAAGGACTTCAGTGAAGCCAGGCAATATAACAGGCTACCACTTTAGTGGGGATTAATTGATGGATTTAAAAACATTTGTTGACCATTGGCATATGCAATGCACCACTAGATGATGTGAAGGGGAACAAAGATAAATAAGAAAATGAATTCTCTCCTCCAGGAGGCTCCTTTGTAATGGAAATGCAGGTGCATACATAAGTCACTGTAATGTAAGTGAGGATAGAAGGACAGGTCCCAGTTAAAATGTCTACACCTGATATAGTTGAGAGAGGGCATTTTCACCTACGAGGTCATGCTTGTTGATCTGGGGAAGCCTGTTCTTGTTTTTGCTGAAGAAGCCAACACCGAGGTTAATAAAGGTAAGTGTAATACATTAAGCATTATAAAGTCAATACTTTACAATGTTCTCTGTGCATATAACAGGAGTTCCGTGTGTTATCATTTCCTTTTAAATGGATCTCTTTTTAAAAAGTTAGTAAAATAGATTGATCTGTATTCAATCATTTCTCTTTAATAGCAGGAGATGCATTAGGTGCACTTCTCTTTCCTGTTCCTCAGGGCAACTAACATGAGAACAAACAGGGTTCAGTACCAGGAATAAAGTTGACTCATGCTCTTAGGCTTCCTCTCCTTTTAGAACCATTGATTGAAGACTTGGAATGGGATGACATTCATTCTCATAGGGAAACAGACGAAGTTGCCAAAGGAGAGAGGTTAGGGAGGGACCAGGGAATATGAGGTAAAGGGATAGGAGGCAGTGACTACTGTACTGCTTCTGACAAAATCTCTGCATCTCAGAAGAAAGGGCTGTTCTGGGAAGATCATATTCCAGGTAGGAAGAAGACGGTGAGTAGAAAGTGTACATATTCTGGCCAACATCCTAGAGGAAGAGAGTAAGTTGTGACAACACGAATAATATCTTGGTGACCTGGTCCCAGGCCAGGGTTCCCAGGTCTAGAAAACTTAAAAACAAAATCATCAAGATGGGTTTTAATGTTTAGAGTTGGTAGTAAAGAGACAAGGCAGGAAAGGTGCTATGAGGAAAGTGGTCACACGCGAAGGAAAACAGGGTGAGATGAGCTGCTTTACTGGGCTCTCGGAAAAGAGGTGGAATTGATCTCTCTCCTTCCAGGGACTTTGTTGTTATCCTTGTTTTTTTTTGTTTGTTTGTTTGTTTCTGTTTTAGACAGTGTCTCACTCTATTGCCCTGGTAAAGTGCCATGGCATCATAGCTCACAGCAACCTCAAACTCCTGGGTTCATCCTCTTGCCTCAGCCTCCCTAGTAGCTGGGACTACAGGCACCCACCACAGTGACTGGCTATTTTTAGAGACGGGGGTCTCACTCTTGCTCAGGCTAGTCTCAAACTCCTGAGCTCAAGCAATCCACCCACCTCTGCCTCCCAGAGTGCTGGGATTACAGGACTGAGCCATCACACCCAGATTCCTACTGTTTTGAGGTGGATTTTCACTCTGTGGCCCAGGTTGGAGTGCAGTGGCAGGATCTTATCTCATTATAACCTCCAACTACTCCTGGGCTCCTGCCTCAGCCTTCCAATTAGCTGGGACTACAGGTGCATCACTATGCTCTGCGAATTTTTCTTATTTTTTATAGAGACTGAGTCTTGCTATGTTGCTCAGGCTTAAACTTCTGGCCTCAAGTGATCCTCCCACCCTGGTCTTCCAAAGTGCTAGGATTATGGATGTGAGCCACTGTGCCTGGCCACCTCCAGTGAGTTCTTTTTTTTTGTTGTTGTCGTTGTTGAGACAGAGCCTCAAGCTGTCCCCCCTGGGTAGAGTACTGTGGCATCACAGCTCACAGCAACCTCCAACTCCTGGGCTCAAGTGAATCTCCTGCCTCTGTCTCCCAAGTAGCTGGGACCACAGGCGCCCGCCACAACGCCCGGCCATTTTTTGGTTGCAGCCATCATTGTTGTTTGGCGGGCCCGGGCTGGGGATTTGAACCCGCCACCTTAGGTGTATGTGGCTGGCGCCTTGGCCGATTGAGCCACAGGCGCTGAGCCAGAAATAATGTTTAAAATTGTTTTTCTTATACCCTATTTACCTTTGAAATTTAAAAGCAATCCCCTTTACAGATCTGTTGTTTTGCATTTATGTAATACAAAAATGTAAAGTGTGTTCATTGAGTAAAACTTAAAGAGAACCCCCACCCCTAAAATATGCTTAACCTCATCTTCCTGAGATCATCCATGTCAACATTTCAGTGTGTGTTTTCCCCCCAACTATTTAGTGTGTATGAGTATGTGTGTTCTATACAATTATTTAGTTATTTGCAATTTATGTAAGTATTGTACCATCTGCTTTTAAAATGTAATTCATAAGTACCTTCACCTTCATGAACTAGTGTAGAAAGCCATACTTAATAACGGCACTATGTGTCCCTTAGATAGTGCATAAATTTCTTCACCAGGGATTATAAACTTTAAATGGCTATATAGCATATATTTTAGACTTTGCAGGCCATGTGGTCCCTGTCCCAATTACCAGGCTTTACCTTCTGGAGTGAAAACTGCCAAAAGCAATATGTAAGTGAGCTCTGCTTTTTTTCATTGAAGCTGCACCAGGAGGTCACATTTGGCCCGCCTCTGTCTAGTGGAGCTTATAGGTGGCTTGTATCCTTTCTAGTGATGACCACACTTATAGCATCTTTGCCCAGCTGTAGTTTACACATAGATTAATCCTTCCAGTGGATGTTTCTGGGCTAATGGCTATGGAACACATTAGGGCTTTTAATAGTATAGTCCCCAACTTAGGGTTGCCACAGTTTTTGAGAATGTTTATTCTTCTGGAATGTCTATAACACTGGTTATTTATTTTGTCAATTTGATAGGTCAAAGATGTTAGGAATCTAATATCCTGTGTTCTTTTACTTATTTATTTTTTGAGACAGAGTCTCATTCTGTCATCTTTGGTAGAGTGCTGTGGTGTCACAGCTCACAGCAACCTCAAACTCTTGGCTCAAGTGATTCTCTTGCCTTAGCCTCCCAAGTAGCAGGGGCTACAGGAGCCTGTCACAAGGCCTGGCTATTTTTAAAGACAGGGTCTTGCTCTTGCTCAAGCTGCTCTCAAACTCCTCAGCTCAAGCAATGGACCCTCTTTGGCCTCCTGGAGTGTTTGGATTATAGGTGTGAGCCACCGCACCTGGCCCCTGTGTTCCCTTATTACTGGTGAGGTTGATCATCTCATGCTTTGTTAATTGCCTTTTCATGGGATTTATCCCTCTTTCCTGTATGCTCATCTTTCAAAAATTACCACTTAATATATTTTGCAGTTTTTTTTTTTTTTGAGACAGAATCTCACTATGTTGTCCTTGGTAGGGTGCTGTGGCGTCACAGCTCACAGCAACCTCAAACTCTAGGGCTTAAGTGATTTTCTTGCCTCAGCCTCCCAAGTAACTGGGACTACAGGTGCCCGCCACAATGCCCAGCTATTTTTTGTCGCAGTTTTCATTGTTTTGCTGGCCCGGGCTGGGTTTGAATCCACAGCCTCTGTGCATGTGGCTGGCACCATAACCACTGTGCACGGGCACTGAGCCTTTGCAGATATTTCTGTTTGTTTGTTTTTTTATGTATAGAAGTTTTATGTGCTTATAAGCCACACACATAAAAGCCTATCTTTTTTATAATTTCTAACTTTGAATTCAGGTTCAAGAGCCTTTTTTTTTTGAGACGGAGCCTCAAGCTATCCCCCTGAGTAGAGTGCCATGGCATCACTGCTCATAGCAAACTCCAACTCCTGGGCTCAAGCGAGTCTCCTGCCTCAGCCTCTCAAGTAGCTGGGATCACAGGCGCCCACCACAATGCCCGGCCATTTTTTGGTTGCAGCCATCATTGTTGTTTGGCGGGCCCAGGCTGGGGATTCAAACCCATACGTGGCTGACGCCTTAGCCGATTGAGCCACAGGCGCCGAGCCATGCCCCCTAGTCTTAATATAAGTCTTTGGGTCTTAATCACTCCTGTATCGGCAGAGTAAGAGCCTACACGTTGTTGAATTGAAATGAAGTTAATAAATGGGAATGTGAAAGTATCACGCAAATGTATTTAAAATCATATCCAAACTATGCTTCTAAATCAATTAAATTACACCCTGCTCCCCCCAAACTGCTAAGCATATAATAAGAGTGAACAAATCTGTCGATAGCTGTACAATTGAATAAACATATTGTTCCACAAAGCAGCATTTTTCTTTTTTTTTTGAGATGGAGCCTCAAGCTATCCCCCTGGGTAGAGTGCCATGGCATCACAGCTCATAGCAACCTCCAACTCCTGGGCTCAAGCGAGTCTCCTGCCTCCGCCTCCCAAGTAGCTGGGACCACAGGCGC
>CAUYQV010123268.1:0-12940 GCA_963574575.1 Galagoides demidoff | reverse complement strand
GGGTAAAAGGCCAGGCTCGGTGGCTGACGCCTGTAATCCTAGCACTCTGGGAGGCTGAGGTGGACTGCCCTGAGCTCATGGATTCCAGACCAGCCTGAGCCAGAGTGAGACCCCGTCTCTAAAAATAGCTGGGCGTTGTGGCAGGTGCCTGTGGTCCCTACTATTTGGGAGGCTGAGACAAGAGAATCGCTTAAGCCCGAGAGTTTGAGGTTGCTGTGAGCTGTGATTCCATAGCACCCTACCGAGGGCAACATAGTGAGACTCTAACTCAAAATTTAAAAAAAAAAAAAAAGAGCAAAAGAAAGAATATACTTACTGTGCTTTGAACTTCTTTTGAAAATGATTTAATTAGGGCTGGGCGCCATGGCTCACACCTATAATCCCAACACCTGAGAGGCCGAGGCAGTAGATTGCCTGAGCTCACAGGTTCCAGGCCAGCCTGAGCCAGAGCGAGACCCCATCTCTAAAAATAGCCAGGTGTTGTCATGGGCGCCTGTACTCCCAGCTTTGGGAGGATTAGGCAAGAGGATCATTTGGGCCCAAGAGTTTGAGATTACTGTGAGTTACGACAAAATGGCACTCTACCAAGGGCGACAATGTGAGACTTTGTCTCAAAAAGAAGAAAGAAAATAATTTAATGGTCTTTAAATTTTTTTTTTTCTTGAGATAGAGTCTCACTTGGATTCTCTAGTAAAGTGCTATGGTGTTACTGCTCACAGCAACCTCAAACTCTTGGGTTCAAGCGATTCTTTTGCCTCAGCATCCCAAGTAGCTGGGACTAGACACTGACCACAATGCCCAGCTATTTTTAGAGATAAGGTCTCACGCTACTAGCTCAGGCTGGTCTTGAACTCCTGAGCTCAGGCAATCCACCCGCCTCAGCCTCCCAGAGTGCTAGGATCACAGGTGTGAGCCACTGTGCGTGGCTTCACCAAGACCTCTTGTCCTGAGATCATTAGATTGAGTCTACTGTATCACTCCCAGCACCTTGAACACAGCACCTGGCATACAGTAGGTGCTCAATAGATATGTGTTGAATAAGTTTTTTTTTGTTTGTTTTTGAGAGTCTCCAGCTGTCACCTTGGGTAGAGTGCCAGGTCATAGCTCACAGTAACCCCTACTCAGGCTCAAGTGATCCTTTTGCCTCTGTTTTCCTATTTTTAGTAGAGACTAGGTCTCACTCTTTCTCAGGCTGGTCTTGAACTCATGAGCTCAAGCAACTCACCCGCCTCAGCCTCCCAGTGTGCTAGGATTACAGGCATGAGCCACCATACCTGGCCAATAAGTTTTGAATGAATAAGGAAATGTAGTCATTACTTATACCAGTTGGTTAAATCTTCTGATCTTTTTAGCCAAAGAATCCTAATACAGTAACTTCTCTTTCCTGCCTGGAGAACCTCCTAGGAAGCCCAGGTGCAGTGGCTCATGCCTGTTATTCTAGCACTCCAAGAGGCTGAGGCGGGTAGATTGCTTAATCTCAGGAATTTGAGATCAGCCTGAGCAAGAGCAAGACCCCAGTCTCTAGCTGGGCATTGTAGTGGGTTCCTATAGTCCCAGCTACTGGGGAAGCTGAGGCAAGAGGATTGCTTGCGCCCAAGAGTTTGAGGTTGCTGTGAGATATGACAGCACAGCACTGTACCGAGGGTGACAAAGTGAGACTGTCTCAAAAAAAAAAAAAAAACAGAACAAAAACCTAGGAACAGGAAAGAATGTGTATTACCAAACATTGCATCTCACAGGCCCTGCCACAAGGCCCACATCCAGTAGAAATAAGCAACTATTTCTCAGAGGAGGCCCAGCCCCTGCCCTGAACCTGGTTTCTGGACCTGCCAGAGCTGAATGGCTGAGTCTGCAAGTTCCCTCACCCAGAATTCTCAAGAATGAGAAGCCCCCAAGGCCGGTAAGAGGAGTGTAATAAGGTCCACTCTTGGCTGGGGGCAGGGGCTCGTGTCTGTAATCCTAGCACTTTGGGAGGTCAAGGCAGGAGGATCATTTGAGCTCAAGGGTTCAAGACCAGCCTAAAGAGTGAGAGCCTGTCTCTACTAAAAATAGAAAAATTAGCCAGCCTGATGATGGGGTCCTATAGTCCCAGTATACTTCGGAGGCTGAGGCAGGAGGATCACTTGAGACCATGAATTTAAGGTTACTATGAGCTAGGCTGATGCCATGGCACTCTAGCCTGGGCAACAGAGTGAGACTGTCTCAAAAAAAAAAAAAAAAAAGGAAGAAGGTCCACTCACTGGCCTCAGGAAGAGTGAGACCCCCATCTCTACCAAAAATAGAAACAATTAGCCAGGCTTGGTGGCATGCACCTATCCCAGTTACTTAGGAGGGTAGGCAGGAAGATCACTCTTGAGCCCAGAAGTTTGAGGTTGTAGTGAGCTATGATGATGACACTGCACTCAACTTAGGGCAATGGAGCAAGATGCTCTCTCGAAAATAAAGAAGGTCCATTCTGAATCTCATATACCACATGACACCCAGGGCCACACCAAGTGAGAAGGTGGAAGCAGGCAGCAAGCATAGCTACTAGATTCTTCTTGAGGTGAAAGAATTTCTGAAAATAGTCAGACCCAACCTTTGTATAAGTCAAATTTTCAACCCACTGTCATCAAGTCCCAATTCTAAGTGTGGCAGCCCTGGGCAGAGGAGCAATGAGGGGTGAGGGACAGGGTATATCCTGCTTCACACAGACAGGACCTCCACAATCATCTGATCTATCCTTTTGCTTTCCAGATGGGAAAATGAGACCTGGGGAGAGTAGGCAACTTGCCCCAGGGCGCCCAATGAGCAATGACAGTGTCTAATTTCAAATCTGAATTGAAAAGGCTGACAGGAAGTGTCCTCTCAGTGCTGCAAACCTGTATGCAGAATTAAGGATGAACATGTACACATCTACTTCTCTGAAGGGAGTCCACAGCATTCATCAGATTCTCAAGGGGACATAAGAGTAAAGAAAAGTGGAGAGAGTGAAAGGGGCTGAAGTCACATGGTAAGTCACAGCAGACCTCTGATGACCCCCTGTCCTAGAGTCTCACTTACTGCCCTCCACAGCCTCCCCATGGGAAAGGCCATTTTCTCCAGTGTTACCAGGTAGACCTTGGGTGGGGGGAATACCCTCGTTTATAATAGGCAGAGGCTCCTGCAGGCTCTGCCTATGGACTCTGGTGAAGAAGATGCAGGGGAGACCCCAGAATTACACAACGACCACCTCACCTTGAACTGTGCTCAAAGGGTGCGAGCAAGGTGAGGGCCATTTCTAGAAAGACAGGCTCTGCTCTTTGGCTCAAACTGTTGATATATGTCATAGTTAAGTCGTTCATATGTTTCCACAAACTCCACTGCAAACCCTGCTAGCCTGGAAAGGGTCAGTTCCCGAGACAAATGATTGATTGAACACAACAGCAAAGTATGAAAATTAATTGAGATATTTAATAGACAGTGCAAACCATAATTTCATCTGAATATAAATGTATGCACATGTTTTCAATGAGTTATCTATCAGTTATCACAAACAGCAACAAGGACCTTAGAGCTATGTTAGAAAACTGTATAGCTGGAACTTAATTCTAACAATCTCACTTGCTCTCAAGAGAACACCATCCACTTCAAATTAGTGCCACAAATTCCAAAATACCAGGGGAGTAGGAGTAAGGAGTGGGTCAGAGTGGTAAACACAGAGCCAGTACACAGGTGATGGACAGAAATACAGCTCTCAAGGAAATCCAAATCAGATGCATTATTACAGCTAAGGACAAGGAAAAGCCTATGGCTTTTAAAAAACGACTTTTCTGCCAGTACCATACAAGTATACAAAGAGATGTGCGACAAGTCAACTGACTTGAAAGGACAGAGGCTACATTTTCAGGTCATTTCAACTGCAAATGGTCGACCCTTTCCATTGAGGATTCAGCAGTGGAGTCAGCGTAGTCCAGAAGCTCAATGTTGGATTTGCAAATACAGTTTATTTTACAGAAATTCAACATTATAAACAGCAGGCACCTCCCACCCCGCCCCCTCCCCCCACCCATCCCACCGGGTGCAGACCATGCTATGCAGAGAGTGAGCAGCAATGTGGCCCTACTGCTTTGGAGTGAGACTGGAGAGCGATGGAACCTGCCTGCACCACATCCTGCCTGCCCCGCGCACGCGCGCGCACACACACACACACACACACACACGCCTGCTCTCTGCGCAGGCCAGCAGAGTCTGTCTGGGCCCAGCCTGTGCCGGCCCAGTTATATGGATCCAGCCCAGTTCTCTAATTCCTTCATGTCGTCGTCTTCCTCTTCCTTCTTCTTGGCTGTATGAAGAAAGAAAAGGTTATTTAGGAGGCTGGCTGTGGTGCTTTCAACACTTTCTGGTTGGGAACAAGGGCTGTGCTACGTAGTATCTACCAAACAGGCCTGCCCTTGCAGGCAGACTGCTCTCCAGGCTGTTTGCAGATTACTTCTCAGTGCCTGAAGGCTGCAACAGAAAACCAGGCAAGCTTTCTGCAGCACCTCCTGCAGCAGGGACAGACAAAACAAGGACTCTACATGAGAGTCCATCAGGGTTCCCAAGAAGCAGTCCCACGGCATCCAAGGTGGGGTGACAGTGGGAAGAACCCCAGAGATCTAATCCTTGCAAACTCCTCTCAAGTATCTGAATCACCTGTGCACACTTCCAGACGGCCTGCTGGACGGCCCTACCTACACTTGCTCCAGGCAGCTGACTATTTGAGGGGGCTGTTTCCTCATTATACATGGGAGAGGGATGTGACCTCGGGACCAGCCACACACTGCTCCCGAGGCTCTCTCTCCAAGCCATATCAAACTGCCTCACTTTTTCTAGGACTTATGTGTGGAATACTTCTACCTGGGGATGAAATATTGTGGGAAAGGAGAGGGAGAAGGAAGGGGAAACACTAAGAGAGCTAAGGGTAGCTATTTACTTAGTTATCTAGTAGGGGCCAGAGTTTTACAGAACCAGGTCTCTGAAAGAACCAAAGCTGTTTTTTTTTTTTTTTTCAGAGGGGCTGGCTCTGAGGCCCTGGGCTTTTACAGGCATGTATAGCACAGGATTCTAAAACAAGGAGCAAGAACTGTTCTAGACTTAAACTCTCATACCTTCACACAGTACCTGGAACTTTCTCTTGTTTAGTAACATCCGAAAAAAATCATTCTAGAATAGAGGTTCTCAATAAGGGGTGATCCTTCCAATCCCTGCCAGCAAACATCTGGCCACATCTAGAGACATTTTTGGTTGTCACAACTCAGGGTTGGACACTACTAGTGTCTAGTGGGTAGAGGCCAGGGGTGATACATCTATAGCACACACAACAACCTAGTTGCCCGAAGGATTATCTGGCCATGTTAATACTGCCAAGATTATGAAACCCTGTTCTAGAAAGAAATAAGGGCAGGTGACCATTGTCTCTATGGTCATCACAATGGATCCTACCTGGTTCTCAATCCTGGGCAAGCTCAGGACCCAAACCAAAGCCAGGGACCACAAGAGCACTCACCACATGGCATCATCACTCTAGATAAGAAGTACTCACTATATGGCTTGGCACCTGTGGCTCAAGCGGCTAAGGCGCCAGCCACATACACCTGAGCTGGCGGGTTTGAATCCACCCTGGGCCTACCAAACAACAGTGATGGTTGCAACCAAAAAAAATAGCCAGGTGTTGTGGCAAGTGCCTGTAGTCCCAGCTACTTGGGAGGTGGAGGCAGGAGACTTGCTTGAGCCCAGGGGTTGGAGGTTGCTGTGAGCTGTGATGCCACAGCACTCTACCCAGGGTGACAGCTTGAGGCTCTGTCTCAAAAAAAAAAAAAAAAAAAGTACTCACTATGGGCAGGCATGGTGGCTCACACCTGTAATCCTCCCACTTGGGAGGCCGAGGCAGGTGGACTGCCTGAGCTCACAGGCTCAAGACCAGCCTGAGCCAGAGTGAGACCTTGTCTCTAAAAAATAGCTGGGCATTGTGGTAGGTGCCTGTAGTCCCAGCTACTCGGGAGGCTAAGGCAAGAGAGTTGCTTGAGCCCAAGCGTTTGAGATGGCTATGAACTATGACGCCACGGCACTTCATCGAGGGTGGCAAAGTGAGACTGTGTTTCAAAAAAAAAAGTACTCACTAGGTTTTGATGGTAGGGCTATCGAAGGAACATTTGGTAGAGGAACTGTTTCGGGTCCACTGATTTCCAGCAGATTCTTGTCTAGTTCCTCCTGTTCTAGTTCTTCTAATTCTGCCATGAGTTCATCCTGGTGAAAGGAAACACAAGAGTGAGCACCCTCCCTGGGAACTTCGGCCTCTGCAATCATGTCTTTTATTGACACTGCATGGACACACACACCCCGTGAAGAGGTCAGAAGGGAGATGAACTCCAGATTCCACCCTCTGCGACGCAAATATGCCGAACAAGCTTCTGCTGGGGAATGTAATACACTGTTGAGCATCACTGATGTCCTGCGCTAGACTGCGAGCATCTGGGAGAGATCGTGTCTTTTCATTCCTACTTCTTTATCTTAGAGCTGGGCACAAAGAATGTATACTCAGGAAAGTTTCCTGAATTGAAATTAATTTTATTACTCCATCAAACCCCAGTCTGAAATGTAAAAACCCTGGTGCTGAGAGCTAAGGGTAAGTTTACCCTTAGCCATTTACTTAATTATATAGTAGGGGTCAGAAAAGCCCAAAGATTAGGTTTAGCGGAGAAGAGTTGACCTTCAGGAGACTCTTAATCTAGCACATAATAAAGTACTTTAAATAGGGGCTAACATTATATTATGAAACTGAAGAGACTGAAGGTCCCAAATTGCTAACAGCAGAAATTGGTTAAGTGGCCAAGATCCACATAGTTCCTTCAGGGGTCAGATGTAAATGCTTCCTCCCTGGCTTCGCCTTGGCTTTATATGTTTGAATAGTTTTAAGGGAAACCCTATAAATTGCTCCAGGCATGGTCACCTCTGCCACCCAATCTCTGAGCCCAGGGCTTATCACAGAAAGCTGAACTGCTGAAACCAATTCTCTGAAGGGTCCTAATGAAGTTTCTATTACTCTACCTGAACTTTTACCCCAAACTGGGAAAATGTCCCTCAAAATCCAGAATTCAGGGGGAAGGGCATGGTGGCTCACATTTGTAATCCTAGCACTCTGGGAGGCCAAGGCGGGAGGAGCTCACAGGTTTGAGACCAGCCTGAGCCAGGGCAAGACCTTGTCTCTAAAAATAGCCGGGTGTTGTGGCAGATGCCTATGGTTGGAGAATCGCTTTAGCCCAAGAGTTTGAGAATGCTGTGAGCTATGATGCCACAGAACTCTACCAAGGGTGACAAAGTGAGACCCTGTCTCAAAAAAAAAAAAAAAATGGATGGTGCCTGTGGCTCAGTGGGTAGGGTACCGGCCTCGTATACCAAGGGTGGCAGGTTTGAACCCGGTTCCAGCCAAACTGCAACAAAAAATAGCTGACATTGTGGCAGGTGCCTATAGTCCCATCTACTTGGGAGGCTGAGGGAAGAGAATCACTTAAGCCCAAGAGTTTGGGGTTTCTGTGAGCTGTGATGCCATGGCACCCTACCAAGGGTGACTTAGTATGAGTCTGTCTCAAAAAAAAAAAAAAAAATCCAGAATTCAAGTGGGGTACAGTGGCTCACACCTGTAATCTTAGAACTTTTGGAGGCTGAGGTGGAAGAATCACCTGAGGTCAGGAGTTTGCAAACAGCCCAATCAACATAATAAGATTCCATCTCTACAAAAAATAGAAAAGTAGCCAGGCATGGCGATGTACTCCTATAGTCCCAGCTACTCAGGAGGCTAAGGCCAGGAGTCTGAGGTTGCAGTAAACTATGATGAAGCCACTGCACTCTAGCCAAAGTAACAAAGCCAAGACCCTGTTTTGGTGGTGGGGGTAATCCAGGAATTCAGGGAGAGTTAACAACATGGTCTGTGTCCAAGTCTCTGGAAGGGTAGAATTGGTGATTTCCAAACCAAACATTCTCTGCCTGAGTGCCTTCAAGAGCACATCAAGGAACAACCTGGGTGTCACTTATGAAGCTTATGTGATCTGTATAAAACCACTCACCTCGTCAAACTCTTCTCCAAACCCTACAGGTTTTGAAATCGCTGTTGAAATCTCCTCTGCAAGTTCCTGCTGGTCAGCAATGTCCTGCATTAACTCATCAACTTTATCGATGTCCCTTTAATGAAATGGACAGATGTCATATCAATTGATTGGTCTGTATAAAGAAGGCCTGCAAGAAGGAGCAGAAATGCCACTCCACACAATCTACTTCCCAGTCCCATCCCCTATAATTACTTCCTACAAGGGATTACATGTCATTTATGGCCTTCCTCCAACACTTTAGAATATAATCACAGAATTAAAGGGATGGAAATGTCCTTAAAATATAACCTATTCCAACATCCTAAGGAAATAAGGTTTAGCAAAGTTAAATGGCACAGTCAAGGTCCCAAATGCAAATTAGTAAGCATGTCAGTTGAGAGCACAGGATTTTAACTCCTGGGCCAATAGCTCTTCTTCAAAGCCAAAGGCACCTCTGTAGGGCAAGGGGAACAGTAAAACCACAGATCACAAAATATAGCCTTGCCAACTGACAAGTCCTTCCCATCTACTCAAATCCACTCATGAATCCTCTACTAGCCAAAAAGGAAAGGCAAATGTGCAGAATTGTTTTCTATATGCTGTCAATCGTACAAATATATAATTATTCCACAGAGTATATACTCATATACTTCAAAGCTTGCAGTGTTTATGAGATGTGCTCTGTGCTAGGCATCTGGGAAAATACAGAAATGAAGCAGATGTGGACTTCACTCACACAGCTCAGCCCATTGAACACGCACCCCAGGCAACACTTCACTGACCTGAAGGCTACCTTTCCTGCAACTCTCCCGCCATTTCTAAAGCAGCGTCAACAAACTTTTTCGGCAAAGGGCCAGATAGTAAAAACTTTAGAATTTATGGCCATCAGTCTCTGCTGCAAATATTCATCCTTGCTTTATAGTACAAAAGCAGCCACAGACAATAAGTAAATTCATGGGCATGGCTGTATTTCAATAAAACTTTATTTGTAAAAATAAATGGCAGGCCCACAGGCTGTATTTTGCCAACCCCTAGCACAAGCTGAATACCCTAAAGGAAGCAAAAAGGTCTCCAAGCACCTGTAAATATATGCCATCAAATCTGAGCACTAAAACAAATGAAGGATTTTGGTCATGTGAGAGGACCACATTCAGAGTCTAGTTACCCTGTCTGTTAGTTATAATCATAACAAGCTAAGTTATCTAGTTTCTTAGGCCACTGCTCATGAAAAGTAGCCATATATGGCTCCAGTGCCTATAGCACCAGCCAAATACACCAAGGGTGGCAGGTTCGAACCTGGCCCAGGCCAGCTAAAACAATGCAACAACAACAAAAACAACAAAAATAGCTGGGCATTGTGGCAGGCGCCTGTAGTCCCAGCTACTTGAGAGGCTGAGTCAAGGGAATCACTTAAGCCCAAGAGTTTGAGGTTGCTATGAGCTGTGATGCCACACTACTCTCGAGGGCAACATAATAACAACCTGTCTCAAAAAAAAAAGAAAAGAGAAATAGCCATATAGAAGAAGGAGGACTGCTCAGGGCAAGCACATTATAAAAACAATGTTCTTAACCTGAGGGCAAGGGAGAAGGCAAAAAATTCCATCAAAAGCGGACATAAGGCTCGGCGCCTGTGGCTCAATCAGCTAAGGCGCCAGCCACGCACACCTAAGGTGGCGGGTTTGAATCCCCAGCCCGGGCCCGCCAAACAACAATGATGGCTGCAACCAAAAAATGGCCAGGCGTTGTGGCACCTGTGGTCCCAGCTACTTGGGAGGCTGAGGCAGGAGACTCGCTGGAGCACAGGAGTTGGAGATTGCTATGAGCTGTGATGCCATAGCACTCTACCCAGGGGGATAGCTTGAGGCCCCGTCTTGAAAAAAAAAAAAAAAGCAGACATAAGGGGGGAGGATGGATGGAAGGAGGGTAATTGGTGGGACCACACCTATGGTGCATCTTACAAGGGTACATGTGAGATTTACTAGGTGTAGAATATAAATGTCTTAATACAATAACTAAGAAAATGCTGTGAAGGCTATGTTAACCAGTTTGATGAAAATATTTCAAATTGTATATAAAACCAGCACATTGTACCCCATGACTACATTAATGTACATGACTATGTTTTAATAAAAAAGAAAAAAAAACAGACATAAGAATAAACCCATTGCCGTTGGATATACCACAAATTTCAAGATCCCTGAAAGCATCAGGAAAAAGTATGGACACTGACTCTAACTGCAGCTCTATCCAAGCTCCCATATAACTCAGATCAAGTCGACTTTCTTCTGTGGGACACAGTTTCCCCACCTTGATAATCAGAGGCCTGGGTAAGAGGACTTTCCAAGGATCTTGCCAGTTTGAAACTATGCTTATCACAAAAACTCTGAATTACTCAGAAAATATTTTTTCATGCCATGAGATCGATTTCCAAAGGCAGCAGGGCATATCATCTATTTTATGAGAAATTCCCCAAAAGAATACAAATTAAAACACTCAGGTGCTTGACTAGGTGAGTCAAGGGATCCGTCCACCCAATCAACATAGTAAGATTCCATCTCTACAAAAGAGATGCCTGGGCACGAGGCATTCCAGGGCACAAGATATTCCAGGACAAGCACTGTCCTGCCTTGCAAATGCCTCCCCCCAGCAGCAGGTGGACACGTACATGTTGTCATGGGCCGCCTTCATGGCCTTGGCAGCATAGCCCATGTTCTTGAGCACCTCAGTGTTGGTATTGGCATTCTCTAGGGCCTCCCGCTGGAACTCAATGGTTGACAATGTGCCATCAATCTGTGCCAGCTGCTTCTCATACCTCTTCTTGCGCTTCAGTGCCTGGAGGGCCGCTGCATGGGTAAGAAAACAGGATTTTAGAGAGCCCAGACACAGGGTGATATCCTAGTGTTCACTTGAGGCTACTCCCCAGTTCTAACCAGATACACCTCAGTTGTTGCTTCCACTGTAGTAGAGAGTTAATAATCTCTTCTACACAAAGAACATTCTCAATTTACTAAGAAAACTATACAAAATTAACATACCTCAAAACACAGCCAGTAAACAAGGACATAAGCAAAAGGTAAATACACACACACACACACACACACACACGGACCCAGAGCACTTTAAAGTCAAACTGCCTTAGTTTCAAACCCCAGGTGACAGACTTAGGTGAACTATTGCTTCTCTGGTAGGGTCACTGTGAGGAGTAAATGATACAAAGTATTAAAACACTCCCCTACCCCTAAAAAGGGCTCTATTTCATGTATTTATTTTTAAGAGATAGGGTCTCACTCTGTTACTCAGGCTGGAGGGCTGTGGCATGATACAGTTTACTGCAACCTCAGACTTCTGGGCTCAAGTAATCCTCTGCCTCTGCCTCCTAAAGCGCCAGGATTACAGGCCTGAGCCACTGTGCCCAATCTGATCTAATTATTTATTATAAACCAAACTTTTTTTTTTTAAAGAGACAGTCTCACATTATTGCCCTTGCTCGAGTGCCATGGCATCACAGCTCACAGCAACCTCTAACTCCTGGGCTTAGGCAATTCTCTTCCCTCAGCCTCCTGAGTAGCTGGGACTACAGGTGCCTGCCACAACACCCAGCTATATTTTGTTGCAGTTGGCTGGGGCTGGGTTTGAACCTGCCCCTCTTGGTATAGGGGGCCAGAGTCTTACCCACTGAGCCACAGGTGCCGCCCTATAAAGCAAACTTTAAAGTACCATTTTATGCCAGCTAAATTACAAAAATAGTAACTATACCAAATATCAGATCAGTCTGGGTTAAAATGCTACATTGCACACCAAGTTAACAACTCTGTAAATTATTTCAATGCTTCTGAAAAATAGCACAGCAACAAACAGCAACTGCCATAATATTCTTACCTACTGACCCAGTAATCTCATACTGGTCTTTGCTTTATTCAAAAGCAAAAAGCCTCATGCCTTAAGATGGCTACTACAGCAGTCTCCATCGTAGTGCCAAGAATATAAAATGTCAGGCCCTCTAAATTTATTGTGCCAAGGGGGGGCACAGTTAAGATCTGAGGACTTGAGTTATATAATATACTTACAATTCTGCTTCTTAAATTATAGTTTACTTCTCTTCCTCATTGTTCTTTCATTTTTTGTTTTGTTTTGTTTTTGAGCCAGAGCCTCAAGCTGTCACCCTGGGTAGAGTGCCATGGCATCACAGCTCACAGCAACCTCCAACTCCTGGGCTCAAGTGATTCTCTTGCCTCCATCTCCCAAGTAGCTGGGACCACAGGTGCCTGCCACAACACCCAGCTATTTTTCGGTTGCAGCCATCATTGTTGTTTGGCGGGCCCAGGCTGGATTCAAACCTGCCAAGTCAGGAGTATGTGGCTGGTGCCTTAGCTGCTTGAGCCACAGGCGCCGAGCCTTCCTCATTGCCCCCCCCCCACCTTTCAATCACTGATCTTTGTTATAACTGCCTCCTTTTCTGTCTTGCACCTAACTCAGAACAGATGGTACAAAAGACCCCATGATGGCTACGTCTTCAGTGTGGAATGTTAAGTATATATTTCCTGAAAGAAAAAGACCACCTTAACTAATCAGATCATTGCAACTATGGATTGTTGTATAGCCTTGTATAGAAAGATGTTGAAATTCTGTTCAGCTTCTCTAAGTTTTATCTGTATCAGTAAGTGATCCTAAACTTCTTTTTTTTTTTTTTGAGATGGAGACTCAAGCTACCACCCTAGGTAGAGTGCCATGGCATCACAGCTCATAGCAACCTCCAACTCCTGGGCTCAAGCAAGTCTCCTGCCTCCGCCTCCCAAGTAGCTGGGACCACAGGCGCCCGCCACAACGCCCGGCCATTTTTTGGTTGCAGCCATCAT
>CAUYQV010123266.1:0-11438 GCA_963574575.1 Galagoides demidoff | reverse complement strand
AGCTGGGACCACAGGCACCCGCCACAACGCCCGGCCATTTTTTGGTTGCAGCCATCATTGTTGTTTGGTGGGCCCGGGCTGGGGATTCGAACCTGCCACCTTAGGTGTATGTGGCTGGCGCCTTAGCCGCTTGAGCCACAGGCGCGGAGCCAATTCAACTACTTTTATGCTGACTGTTATAAATAAACAAACATAATCCTTTACAGAAAACCCATGAGAAGTGACCTTGGTGTCATAGCCCTTTATTTCTTAATTTTTTTATGCCTGAAAAAATGTAGAATTAATACTGTAACATCACAAACAATGAATAACCTCTACTCACTGAGGGAGAAGGCAAGGGGAACCAAGCTTCATCTCTAAACTTTGCCCAGAAACACTGGCTTTCTCATACTGATGGAAACATCACCGTGGGGCAATCAACTTTGTTAGCTGCCTGCCTGGTGGGGGTGGGGGACGGAATCAACACGCTGCTGGGGAGGGAAGGGCTCGGGGGAGAGATGAGGGCTGCCCTCTCACCACCCTGGACTGCAGTGGGAGCTACCTTTGCTGTCGTGCCAGACTCTCAACTTGCAGAGGTGGCCCAGGCTCAGCATGTCAGAGAAGCTGAATGTGTCTGTGTTGTTCCGCTCAAACTTGTTCCAGTTGGCCGACTGCTTCAGGGCCAGTGTCCCGCTGTCCCCATTCTCCCCAAAGATGATGATGAACACATTGGCATCAGTGCCTGCTCCTGGGGGGTGCATAAGATGAGGCTTGGGTGCCATCCTTTCTGACAAGCCTTGATCCTGGACTCCTTGGAGGAGCCAGGAGTCCAAGTGGACAGAGTTCAGAGTTGACTAGGCCAGGGGTGAACTTGGAAAGGGACTGTCGGTGTGCTGGGACTCCTGGGCCTCCAATTCTACCCTTCCTCTTACCTTTGTGCCTTGCAGGAGGTGTTAGGCTAACTGGGGTAGAGTCATAGTTAGCAAGTTTGGATGATTTAGTGTAAAAGTTTACCTATTTGTAGGTTAATACTCCTCCACTTAAAATGCATGCCACGTAGTCTGGCTTCACAGGTTAGAAAGACAGTCTACCTTCTGAAAAATGCAGGTTCAGAAGGAAGCAGGGGAATTCTGTGCTCCCCTAATCCACCTCTGATTAGCATCCTACATTAGGACTTCATATCATTTGCTTAAGCTGAATAGGGGTATTAGCCCAAGTTAAAAAGCAAATATTTCTTGAAAAGGTAACCCTGTGAAGCTTTTCTGACACATACCTGCTGTTATCAATGAACTTAGCAATTATTTTCTGAGAGCGTATCGTGAGAGGATGGAGAGGTCTGAAAGCATGTGGTCACTGGGAACTTTAGGCTATAAAGTTGATGGTTCCACTATAGGGAGAAGAGAAGAAAGGGTGTGCCCAAACCAAACTTTACCAGATTTACTGACATATGGCTGAGAGTCTACCGTGAGAGCCTCATTTCTTTGCTTAAGTGTGTCTCTGTCAAAAAACGTCAGCTACCATGGCAGACAAGTTAGTTAATCCTTCACTAGTCATTTACAACCAGTGTGAATGCGTTTGATAGAATCTTTGCAATGGCCCGTGGAGAGCAGGCTTGATACAGGAGAGGGCAGGTAGGAGGCATTGTCCCCATGGCTAGGTGAAAGCATATTCCCTGCTATCTCCCAGCTTTTGACATATTAGCACTTTTGCTTGGAAGATCCTTCCTCTGGATTCCTGTCTGCTTACGTGGCTTCTACTTGTCTTTCTGAACTTGATTTTGGCATAACCTCTGGGAAGTCCTCTATGATCCTTGTCCCTGATCCCCAGGTAGGTAGTGTGCCCTCTCTGGGTTCCTCAGCTACACCTAGGGCCAACACCTGTCAGAGCCTCACCACACTGCTCTGAGGATGCCCCACTAGAATGTCAGATCTGCAAGAGTCTGGGAATCATATTAATATCTTAGCACCCAAGGCCAAAGCTGGCACACAGCTGACAGCCAGGCATACAGATGTGGGAGGGGACCTGAGAGGGCTGAGATGCATGACACTTGGGTGAGGGGCGCCAGGTAGCCACGGGAAGACAGAAGTGCTCTGAGTCAAGCTATGAGCCCATTTTCAAGAGCGCTGACCACACTCCATGACACTTCAGTCACTGGGAGGAAGCTGTGGAAGGGACTTGGGAAGATGCTCTCTCTAGAAGCCAGGACCTGCAGCAGAATTGGAGGGTTGGGGGTAAGGGTAGTGAGAGGGACCCCTGACTCACCCAGGATGTCACTGGTCTTAACCGTGACAGTGTAGGAGGTCCACTCCATCATCTCCTCCTCGTCGATGACAGCACACATCTCGCACACCAGGGTCTTCTTGCCCTTCCTCTGGGAGAGCCAATCTCCATAATAGAACATGGTGAGGTCTCCAGTGTTCATGTTCTTCAAGAGGATCTAGGGGAGAGAAAGCCCCTGTGAGGACACCCTGCCTCACCTCCACCAGCCCCCCCCCCAGGTCAAGGCCATCTGCTGAACCCCAGCCCCCTGAGATTGTAGGCCTAAGGCCCCCTTTTCAGGACAAAGCCCCTGCCTCATGTGCCTTACCCTAGCTTGGGGATTTGGAATGGGTGGCTCATCTAAAAATGTTCCCTTAGAGGTGCTTATCATCCTGAGAGGAGCATAAGACATATTTGCTTAGTGAGTAGGGGGAAAATGGACCAAGCAAGCCACTGCCAGACACCAGCACCTGGGAGCAGGGGACTGATGTTTGTCAGATGGTCCTTGGTGTGGGCACCATACTGTGGTTCAAGAAAAATCTGCTAATGGCTGAACAAGGGAGGAGGAGCCTGAGGTGACTCAGGACAGATAGAATTTGGTGGATGAGGTTGTGTGGACTGACTCAGGGAGGGGAGCAGAAGGCTTTGTGTTATCAGTTGAACTGTTTTCTCCCACATTCGCACACAAATTAATGTGTTGAAGTCCTAACCTGGCCTCTCAGAATGTGACCTTATATGGAAATTGGACTGTTAGAGATGTAACAACTAAGAAGAGGTCATGAGGGTGTGCCCTAATCCAACAGGACAGTGTTCTTATGCCTTGTACCACCCAGACAGGCACACGGGAGGATGCCTGATGCCACCACAGCTGGGAAACCAGCAGAAGTTAGGGACAGGGTCCTGCAGCAGACCCTTCCCCAGAGCCTTCAGAGGGAACGTGGCCCTACTGAGACCCTGATCTTGGCCTTCTACACTTTACAGCAGCAAGATGATAATAAAGCCCTCTCGTTCTAAGCCCCAGTCTGTGGTACTTGGTTATGGCTGTGTGAGAACTCTAAGACACATTGTAGAAGGAGGACGGGCACATGGCAGCACCACACCTGTTGGAGTGCCTAGGACCCTATGTGATGTGGAGGCCATGCATGCAGGGTCATCACCTTTATCATCACAGCATTACCAAGGGCCTCCAGCCTTGGGAGCACACTTAGCATGGGACACCTAACATCATATCAGTTCCCATCAAAACATATTCCGCTTGGTCCATGTCTTGCATGCTCTGAGACTCTCCTCACTACTTTAGAAAGGAGAATGTTGATGACTCCTCTGGACAACTGGGGGCACGAGGCCCCATGAGGGTAGAGGAGGTGAGGAAACTACAGGAGAGAGGCCCTGAGATAGAGCCTCTGCCTTCTTTTCTTGGTGGAAACTTCGTCTGCTGGGGAGAGGGGGAGGCTGGAGGCAGAGCTAAGATGTTTGTCAAATGGTCCTTGCTGTGGGCACCATACTGCCCTTGCTCCTTGCTCCAAGCACCATTGCTCCTTGAAGATCCCAGCATCATGGCCCCAAGGCTGGTTTCAGCCAAGTTGCTGACAGTGGGGTTCAGACTCCTCCCACGGGACAGGGTGAAGGCCCATCATGGAAAAGGAGGCAGCCGCCTAGCCCTGTGACCACAGGGGCACCAGTAGCTCGTGCCCTGGCAGCCTCTCTGTGTCTCAGCTCCCGCTGCTCCTCTCTCATTCCTCCCAGCTCATGTCCCTGAGGAAGCCCTCCCGACACCACCCCTCACTCTGGTCTCTGTCCCCATTATATTACCAGCTCCTGTTGAATTCTCTGACAGTTGAATCAATTCTCCCTGGACGCAAATAAATAAAAATTCATGCCAAAGGGCATAATGAATTATATGGGCTGGGTTCATGTAATGACCCTCTATAGTGACATTTTTATTTCCCCCAGGTCCACTGACAAACCAAAGGAACAGGAAGTAGGTGTGTGGGGGGCAGCGGCTGGAGGAAGAGCGAAGGTAGTCTACCCTCTCCAGAAACCACTCAGGCCGGCTGCCCAGTCCATCAATCCGGATCCGCATCTTGGTGAATGGAGCAATGTCTAGGATTTCCATGATGAAGGTGTCGTTCTGCTCCCGCTCAAACCTAGAGATGGAGAGGACAGGCATGAGGAGGGACACTGACCCCCAGGAAGGCTGGGCTAGGCCAGGCACCAGATGTGAGGTGAGGAGAGAAGGCAAGGCCTGTGCCCAACGACTCACCAACAGCCCGTTCCTGCAGCTAGGTGTGTCCCTGAAAGGTTAAGTGAGTTTGCTGTTAAAAATGGCCCTGAACCAATAGCTACCAGTTCTGGGTTCTAATCTCATTCTGCTAGTCACTTAGAACAGTCCCAGCTCTACTCTGGGACTCGGTTTCCTCACTTACAGTCTGGAGAGAATGACACTAGACCTGCAATCTCACCAAACTGTCACAAGGAACAAACGATGGTGAAATCAACATAAAATACATAAAAAATGTATACCTATAAAGCTTTACATGAGATTTTATGAGTGACGGGGCCATCAAGAATGGTGAGGCAGGTTGTGTACTGTACAACTCTTGATGCCATCATTCATTTACTTCCATTTGCAATCTGCAAAACTGAACTCAGCAGCCTGAGTTGGGTGGTGCTACCGACAAGTGTAAAGTGACAAGCAAATAGAAGGTAATGCTGTTTTTGTTGCTATGATGATTTTTCTGCAAAATGACCTCATCGTCTCAGAGATGCTCTATCTTCATTCCTTACTGCTGTGCCCACAGCACCACATGCACAATGCGACCTTCAATGCTGACTGATTGCTTGACTGCTGACTGATTCCAGATGATAACTGCTGATAAGCCCCCAGGGTAACGCAGGTGGCACTGAGATATGGCTGTGCATGGCAATTGTTGTGTTTCCATGAATACGAGACATATTTAAAAATAGAGGCCACAGCCCATGAAAGCTGAGACAGCAAATCCTGCAAACCGAAAACTACTCCTAGTCTTAAAGGTGGAACAGAGCCCTGATCTCTTTTGATACCTTGCTAGAGTGCATTTCATAATGATGAGAAGTGAAAAAGTTTTCCTAAAGTCTGTTCCACACCCTTCCTGCTCTATTTGAAGGCCTGTCTGTCCCTCTGGTCAGGTGGAAACTGTGAGGAGTATTCATGTCACTCTCGCATCACACACTGAGACTCTCTTAAATAATCTTTCAATTCCTTACTCTTGCCAGAAGCACATCTTGGCAGATCAAAAGAGCTTTAGCTTTCTTTCCTTCGGATATCTCTTTAATTTTCACCCTTTGAGTTTAGCGAAGTGTCTTCATTTTATAGACATTTTATGGTGGGGCAAATGGGTAAGGAAAGAGGGTGGAGAAGCGAGCTTTTCTTCTAGAAGACTGAAAAATAGATTATACTTGCCTCCCATCCTTCCTTATGATATAATCTCCAATTAATCTGAGTGGACATCCTCTCCTGGGATAAAATGTCCACTTGCAAAGGGAATACCCATTTTGGTCCTTCAGTCCTCTGTGACTCTCTAGCCACAGCCTTCCTGCTAGGCCAGACCCCTCAGTGGAAAGTAAGACCCCCACACCGTGAGGCCACCACTGGAGCAACACCAGCCTTTGATGCAGGTCTCATCCCAGGCCTAAGGGACAGGGCTGTGGAAGTGGCCGGGGTTTGTGCTGCTCTTCTACCCAAAGGGGCCTCTGCTCAGAAGCTGAGGGGTGATGTTTGGGGAGGGCCACCTTTCGCCACCCCTCTCTTTCTTCCTCTTCTGGTTCCCTCCGTTCCCCACTGTGAAAAGCTGTGCTCAAGGAGGGGTCCAGAACACACTCTCCCACTGGACCCTCTGACTGAGCCCAGCCTGATGGCTAACCAGGGCCAAAGCCTTAAGTTGGAAAGATAACTTCTTGATAGAAGAATTTTAGGCCTTGCTAAAAAGCCAGAGAAGAGCTGTGGGTAGGGGTTCTGAGAAGGGGCTATCTGGTAGATGGGGACAAATGGTGTGGGGCCGGTGGCTGCTTGGTGGGTAGCTGCTCGGGAAGTTTGCTTCTGTGGCATCTCACAGGCATGGCTGGGGATCTCAGGACTGGCCAGGGTTAGAGCTTTAGCCTTAGCTTCATACTAGACTAACCTCCTTCCATTTTGGGGTTAACCACACCCCAGGCTGTCAAGCCTATGCTTGGTTGGCTCCATTGTTGTGGCCCCAAAGCCATCTCGGTAGCTCTTTTTCCTTTGGGACAGCCATGGACAACTCTTGGCAAACTTTTGTTATATTGAGTCCTGTCGCCAGAACTGATTGTTGAATTATCCACCGGATAATGGATCTCGATGCTTCTGCTGTTTTCCCTCCCCACTCCTTGCCAACAAGCCACCAAATCCTCTCTGCTCCAGGCTCCTCAGTGGAATAGAAGCAATGAAAACAAACAAACAAGCCACAGTCAACTCACAGCTCAGGGAAAAAAGGTAAACCTGACATTTAGCAAAAGAAGACATGCGCAAGAAGACACACAGTCTGGTTCTATATATGTAACATTGACATCCAGGTTATATGAAAGCATGTATCTCAAAGATGGACGTAGGAATTGGGGGTAAAGCAATAAAGGAAAGTAAGAGAATGTTTACCTTAAAAGCCAAGAATGGGAGAGGTTCAATTTTTTGGCCTGGGTGGTTGTTACGTGAATTTTTGCTTTATAATTATTTCTGATTTATATACTTCTATGTATGTGTTATGTTTCATAATGAAGAGTTTAAAAATGTAAATGTAACTAGAACTTTTGGCTGTTCTCATGTGGCAAGATTTTCAGGTCCATGCTCTATGGGTTGTGGTCCTGTGGTAGGCTAAAAAATGCCCCCCTCACCCTGTCTATCCATATCCTAATTTTAGTAACCAGGGTATATTACCTTACATGGCAGAAAAGAGGTCTTTATAGATGTAATTAAGTGAAAAGTCTTGAGATGGGGAGATTATCCTGTATTATCCAGGTGGGTCCTTAATATAATTACAAGTGTCTTTACAAGAAGGAGGCAGAGAGAGATTCAACACATACACAAAGGAGGGGGTGGTATGAAGATGGAGCAGAGACTGGAGGATCTGCCCTTGAAGACTGAAGTGATGTGGCCACAAGCCAAGGAATGCTGGCAGCCACCACAAGCAAGAAGAGGCAAGTTTTCTCTCCTAGCACCTCTGGAGGGCACACAGCTATGCCAACACTTGATTTTCATCCATTGTTACTGATTTCAGATTTATGACCTGCAGAAATGTGAAAGAATAAGTTTCTGTTGTTTTAAGCCACTTGGTTTGTTTGTAATAATTTTGAGTCACAACCTCAGGAAATGAATACAGCTTGAAGTGCCCTGAATGGACAACTTGAGACTATAAAGGGGACAGATAGGGAGAGGCTGCCCTGGAATACACACAGGAAGAATTCCAAGGCCTGGGATGAGTGAGCAGCAGGTGGCACAGTAGGTATCTGTAGGGCCTCAGTAGTGGTACAGATGTCTGCAGGGCTAAAGTGACTGGGGTACAAAAGGCAGAAACCCCAGACAGATGATCTGATCCTGGCTCCTCAGCTCCCTCCTTGGAGATAATGAAGACAACTGCACTTTATGTATGCCCCATGAGACACAAGAGGCAACAGAGAGTTTGTATCCCTATCTCTCGAGCATCCCTACAATGGTTTGAGAGCAGACAAAAGTAAAATCTCAAAGAGACTCTGAGCCTCTACTGTTTTCAAATACCATGGACAGGACCTAGTGAACATTCAGATCTGCCAGTGTCTGCTTAGAACATGGCATCTGAGCTGGAGATGATGCTTCAGGAGGGTACCCAGAAGTGGGTGCTAGAGTTTTTCATCTGCCTGACCTGGGTGCCCTTTGAAGGCAGCAGACTCTGGAACCTGGCCTGCCTTCCTCTTCTCTCAGATGGCCCCCATTCACAGTCTCCTCTGGGACTCACTCCCAGCCCCCTGAGCTTCCCCACACAACACCTCCACTTGTAAAGTTCCCAAATATAAGTCCTTTCAGTTCTCAGAGCTTTATTGCTAACCAGACAGTCTCAGATCTGGGTGATAAAGATGTGGAAGAAGAAATAAAAACTTACACACTCACTATAGTCCTGGTCTTGGCCATATATTTCAAGATCCTCTCTTGAAAGGACAACCAGAACCCCATTTGGATGTCTGCCCTCTGCATCCATTCTCTTGAGCTCAGCCTTTCCCTGTGCTCTTTGCCTTAAGGGTTAGTAAAAACCTAGGTCACCCTGAGTGGCAAAACCAACAGAACTCCCTGAATCCCATTTGTGTGTAGACCAAGGAAGCTCCTAATGCCCTGGGTCCCCACTAGGCCCAGGAATGATTACTTGCCGGCATTTACTTTCCTCTACAAAAAAACAACAACCCATTGTCTAAATATAACCCCTACACCTGCTGGATACCAATTGACTCAAATTCCACGGTTAGAAACCCCTTCCTTGAGTTTGAGCTTTACCTTTTAGGGCATCACCTTTTTTGACTACCACATTAATTCATCAGGATCTCAAAAAAAAAAAAATCATCAGCATCTCAGTGTGAATTATTTTACAGAACAATTTCCCCAGAAGTGGCAAGACGAGAAGTTGGGGAATTTAGCTGGAAAGTGGGCTGGGGCTGGGTGAATTTCTCTGGGCTGTGCTAAGCTTTGGTCTCTGGGTATGGAATCTAAAGACAGTATGTTGTCCTACTGCAGCAGGAAAAGGCCATGGTATCTTCTGTGTGCATCTGGGTCTCAGCTTCAGCCTGGTCATGTGCCATTTCTTGGTATTACCTTCCATAATACCAAGCTATGCTCACAAACACACCCAGTGGGTCTTTCTATCCAAGTCCCCTGGTCAAAATGCAGATACCCATAACAAGGGCTCCAGATCATAGGTAAGACATGGAGCCATATGCAAATGAAAAAAGCAAAACATGCCTTAGGTAAGAGCTCTGAGCTTGCAAACCAGAGCAATTAAGAAATGATGGCACTCCTCACAAAGTAAATTTTTACTTAGAAAAACAATCTTTTAACTAACGAGGTGCCTTGAAGCATTTACAATATGGTTCTGTTTATAGTGATGAGATTTTCAAGCAACACTTCCAGAGTTTAGATACTCTTAGAAATAAGATCCCTATCTCTTCTACCAGCAATTAAGTCTTGTACATCTGGAAGATAAGGTGAAACATAGGTGTGGGATAACTGATCAGAGAAAATCCAGAAATTTGCAGTTGGGTGAAAATTAGAGTCAGAGTATAGCGGTGAAGACTGTGAGAGGCTGCATAAACAAATAGATAATAGACAGGCCTGGTATCATAATAGAACTCTGACTCACAATCTCTGCAGTGACCATCCCAGGAAACCACAGTCTCTGCAGCAATTGGCCCAGAATGATCGCCAGCTTCCTTATTTTGTCCATGCTTCCAACTCCCAGGACCAACCAGAGAAATTCAAATAAGTTCCCTATCCAATCACATAAGATGCCCCAATTCTAGCTAACTTGCCTCGGCTTTACCATCCAAAAATAATGCTTCACTACAAAGTTTTCCCACTCTCCTATAAGCCTTTGAGACTCTGCTACACCAAGTGATGGTGACTAATTCCCTTGCTAAAGCAAGCTCTAAAGAAATAGCCTCTGTTCTCCTTTGGTTTTCCTTTATTTCCACAACTGCCTAAGTTTAAATCCCAGTCCCCCAATTTCCTAGCTGTGTGACCTTGGGAAAATTACTTTATCTCTCTTAGGCTCTTTGTGAAGCGGAGAGGATAAGAGAGCATGCTAACGGGGCTGATGTGAGTTAATATTTATTAAGAAGCCCTCACCACAATGTCTGGCATGGAATAATTGTTCAATAAATGTCAGCCTTGATTACTGTTATCACCATGGCTAGCTGATCTGGGAAAAATTCCAGGAAAGAATGGAAGCTGCATAATGAGAGAACAGAAGCACTGAGAAGGCAGGCAAAACCTGTTCTCATCAGACCCCTGAAGATGAGGTGCACAGGATGTGCAAAGATCTGGCTCTCATGAGCTGCTACTTCTGTGAAAAGAAATCCCGGCTTGGGCTCGGCGTCTGTGGCTCAATTGGCTAGGGCGCCAGCCACGTACACCTAAGGTGGCGGGTTCGAATCCCTAGCCCGGCCTGCCAAACAACACTGATGGCTGCAACCAAAAAATGGCCGGGCGTTGTGGCAGGCGCCTGTGGTCCCAGCTACTTGGGAGGCGGAGGCAGGAGACTCGCTTGAGCCCAGGAGTGGGAGTTTGCTTTGAGCTGTGATGCCATGGCACTCTACCCAGGGGGATAGCTTGAGGCTCCGTCTCAAAAAAAAATAATAATAATAATAATAAATTGAAATTTTTACCAATGAGCTTAATAGCAGACTTCAGACATCAGAAAAGTCAGGGACTAAAAAAATAGATCAATACTAAGTACTCACTTTGAGGAACAGAGGAAAAGATTGAAGGAAAGTGAATAGAGCCTCAGAGACCTGTGGGACAATTTCCAGCAGTCTAATGTGTATAGTTAGAGTTCCAGAAGGAAAAAAGAGAGTTAGGCAAAAAAATTTTCAAAGGAGTAAAAGCCAGGAAGTTTCCAAATTTGATATAATACACTAGCCTACTGATCATTCAACAGAGCTCTAGCAAGATAAATTTAAAAAACACATGTGCATATGAGAACCACACTGCTGAAATACAGAAATAAAAAGTCTTTTTTTTTTTTTGAGACAGAGTCTTACTTTGTTGCCCACAGTAGAAACCTCTGCTAGCATAGCCACAGCAACTCCAAATTCTTGGGCTCAAGTGATTCTCTTGCCTCAGCCTCCTGAGTAGCTGGAACTATAGGCGCCTGCCACAATGCCTGGCTGCTTTTAAAGATGGAGTTTTGGCTTGGCGCCTGTGGCTCAATCGGCTAAGGCGCCAGCCACGTACACCTAAGGTGGCGGGTTCAAATCCCCAGCCTGGGCCCGCCAAACAACAATGATGGCTGCAACCAAAAAAATGGCCGGGCGTTGTGGCGGGTGCCTGTGGTCCCAGCTACTTGGGAGGTGGAGGCAGGAGACTTGCTTGAGCCCAGGAGTTGGAGGTTGCTGTGAGCTGTGATGCCATGGCACTCTACCCAGGGGCACTCTACAGCTTGAGGCTCCGTCTCAAAAAAAAAGATGGA
>CAUYQV010123263.1:0-12228 GCA_963574575.1 Galagoides demidoff | reverse complement strand
TTAGATTCCACCATGACAAGTGCTTGGGGTCCTGTGGGTGAGGGCGGCCCCCCCCCCCCCCCACTGAATGGCTGTTTTCAGTTCTTCAGGAAAGCTGCTTGTTGAGTGGAAAGCTTGGAAGAGTGAACAGTATAGTATATGGCAGCCAGATTTAATGCCATTTGGAGTGGATTTGCCACCGGTTTTGTGGCAGGCAAGGCAGCCATACTGGGAAGGTCTCAGGGACCAGGGGGCTGCCATTGTGGAAAGGTCATGAAAAGGTCATGAGAGTGTGCCTCTTAATGGGAGCCTACAGCATGGTTGTCTTAGTTCTGCCTGCTGGGATCAGAACTTCACTTCTGGGACAGGCTCAGGGACTCTTGCAGCCCCTGGGAATTATTGTCAATGAACACTGTGACACCTGCCTCTGAAGTATCTTGGAGAGCTTTAAGATCCCAACCCTGAAGAGTATGAATGCTAAGGAAACAATCAGGTGATCACCGAGGGCAAATGAACTGGGAAACAGGACCAGGCCTGGGAACTAGAGAGAGGTTACCAGCTGTGTTCTCCATCTCCTAAAAAACCCACAGTGCCACCTGGTGTCCAGGAAATATGTTGAAACATATATATTTAGGTATAAAATTCATATTAAAGTTGGTCCCTTTATAAATATAAATTATTTTTCTTTTTTTTGTTAGTATTTTTCTTTCCTTCTCTTTGTCGCTGAAGTTGCTGCTATTTGTGGGTATTAGGGATTTTTCATTTTGTTTTGATTTTTGCTAATTTGTTTTGTTGGTTCTATTTTTAACTTCCATTTTTACTTTAATCAAAAGCAAGGGCGCCTGTATTTTTTGGTTATAGCATTTTAACCTCATTTATTCTCTCTCCTTATTTTACTCCTCCTAATTCTTTTTGGTTAGAGACTCTTCTACTTTTCTCAACTCTGTCACATAAATCTCTCATACAACAGCTAAGATAGGCCCTCCTTTTTTTTTTTTTTTGGTCCTTTTCTTTCTATCTTTTTTCCTTTTGCTTTTCTCTCCTTTATTTGATACAACTATACTTTTAATTTCCTTTATCTATTCTTATTTTATTAGTAGTATTTTTTTCTTATTCACTGAGGGCTAGGGTGGCACAGCTGTGGTCTGGCAGGTAGGGTCACAGCAGTAGGTTGGCTCAAAGAGACCAAAAGACTATGATCTAGGGAGCCCTTCTACCTTTGGCCCTAGAAAGAAAGTATTGGTAAGACCACACTGCAGAATTTTTCCATTTCTTTTTCATTCTTACTTAATTTTTCCTTCTTTTTTTCTTTTTCTTTTGCTCTTTTCCTTCTCTTCATATTTTTGGCAGAGGAAGAATATGATTCTTCTCAGGCTGGTAAGGAGCTCCTGATTTTGAGGAACCCACTCAGCACAGCCCCTCAGAATTTTTGAGTTACAGGCAAGGCATTAGCCCTGTGCCAAACAATTCTACCTCTTATATCAATCTCATCCTCTCTTCCTGTTCTCTTTTTCTTCTATTCTTCAATTATTTTCATTCTCCCCTTTCATTTTTTTCTTTTTCTTTTCTTTTGCTCATTCCTTTTTTTTTTTTTCTTTTCTTTTCCTCTTAATTCTCTCTGTTCACTCTTTACCCTTCTTCCCCCTTTGGCCTTATATCAAGAGGCTTCTTCAACACCTATACTCTGAGACAAGGTAATTTGAAGTAAAGGAGGAATTGAGAAGGAAAAATGAGCACAAGGAGGTGAATAAGAAGAAAGCACACATGAGGAGGAACCAGTAGAAAAATTTAGGCATCATGAAAAACCAAAACAGAGCAACTGCCCTCAAGGGAGCATAAGGCAGCTACTACAGAAGATTCCACCTATAAAGAATTAATGGATTTGACAGAAAGGAAATTTAAAATATGGATGGTAATGAGAATAAAGGGAATGGATGAGAAAATGGAAAGACAGAACCAAAAGTCAAACAAGAGATATGTAGAATATAGAAGGATAAGTGAAAACTTAAGGAAATGAAGGAGACAGTTAGGGAATATAAAGATGTAGTAGAAAGTATCAAAAATAGATTAGACCATGGATAAGAAAGAAAATCAGAGCTAGAGGACAAAGTGTTCAAGTTAACACAGATAGTTAAAAAGAAAGAAAAGAAGAGAGAGAAAGCAGAACAGTCACTTAGAGAACTATGAGACTCCACGATGCATTCAATTACAGATAATTGGAATTCCTGGAGGGGAAGAAGATTGTCCCAAAGGAATGGAAGTCCTTCAGGAGACTATCATAAATGAAAACTTCCCGAGTTTTACTAAAGATCCTAAACACTCTTTTTAGATGGATATCAAACCTCAGTCATCTCAACTCAAACAGAGCTTCTTCAAGACACATAGTAATGAACCTGTTTGAAGTCAAGATGAAAGAGAAAATTCTGCAAGCATCCAGAAGTAAGGACCATTATGGAGCAGAGCTATTAAGATGACAGCAGACATTTTAACTGAAACTTTCCAAGCCAGAAGAGCATGGTCATCCACCTTCAACATTCTTTAACAAAAAAATTTTCCGTACAGAATTCTGTATCCTGGTAAATTAAACTTCAAAATTGATGCAGAAATCAAATCTTTTGCAGATATATGAGCACTGAGGAAATTCACCACAAGACCAGCTCTACAGGAAACGCTTAGACCTATTCTCAACATTGAATATCACAATGTTCCACCATCAAAGTAAATACCCCAAAGCTAAAGTTCAAAACTTGGCTCCCATAACAGTGCAAAGGATAAAATTATACAACAAATTTTCACAAAATAAGATGAATAGAATTCTACCACACATATCAATGCTCTCAATAAATGTCAATGGATTGAATTCCCCACTGAAGAGGCATGGGCTGGCTGATTGGATAAAAAAAGCACAAGGCATACATATGCTGTCTTTAGGAGACACCTAGCCTTGACGGACAAATCAAAACTTAGCGTTAAGGCCTAGAAAATAATATTTCAAGCAAATGGAAATCAGAAAAAAGGAGGGGTTGCAAACTTATTCTCAGTTTCAAGTGGATTTAAAGCAACTAAAATTAAGAAAGATAAAGATGGACACTTCATACTGTTCATACTGGTTAAGGGAACAATACAACAGGAAGACATTTCAATTCTAAATATTTATGCACCCAATTTAAACATTCTCAGATTTATGAAACAGACTTTGATGGGTCTGAGCAATATGATATAATATATAATAGTCAGGGACTATATTACTCCTCTGATAGAACTGAGCAGATCTTCTAAACAGAAACTAAACAAAGATACAAAATACTTAAATGTTACCCTAGAAAAAATGGGATTAATAGACATATACAGAGCACACCATCCCAAAGCTAAAAAATATATGTCTTTCTACTCAGTCTATGCAACACACTCCAAAATAGATCACATCCTAGGATACAAATCAAATGTCAGCAAAATTAAAAGACTAGAAATTATATCTTGTATCTTCTTAGACTATAAGGCAATAAAGGTGGAACTCAATTCCAACAAAAATGTTCATCTCCACACAAAGGTATGGAAATTAAACAACCTTATGCTGAATGATGGGTTCAGGAAGAGATAAAATAGGAAATTATTAAATTCCTCAAACACAACAACAATGAAGACACAACTTATCAAAACCTGTGGGATACAGCAAAAACAGTGTTAAGAGGAAAATTTATCACCTTAGATGCCTACATTTGAAAAACAGAAAGAGAGTGCATCAACAAAGTCAGGAACCATCTTATGGAATTGGAAAAAGAAGAACAATCTAATCCTAAACCCAGCAGAAGAAAATAATTGACCAAAATTAAATCGGAGATTAATGAAATTGAAAACAAAAGAATAATTTAGAAAATTAAAGAAACAAAAAATTGGTTTTTTTAAAAAATAAATAAGATCACTGAACTTTTGGCCAGATTAACTAGTAAAAGAAAAGTAAAATCTCCAGTAACCTCAATCAGAAATGATAAAGAGAAAATAATGCAAGATGCCACAAAGAACAAGAGATTATCTCCGAATACTACAAGAAACTCTATGCCCAGACATTTTACAATGTGGAAGTAATGGATCAATACTTGGAATCAAACCTTCTCCCTAGATTTAACCAAGAAGAAATAGATCTCCTGAACAGACTGATTTCAAGAACTGAGATTGAAGAAACAGTATAAAAAACTCCAAACAAAAATATGCTGTGGTCCAGATAGCTTCACATCAGAATTCTAAAGAGCTTATGCCTATACTGCAGAAATTATTCCAAAAAATTGAGAAGGAAGGAATCTTCTTCAACACATTCTATGAAGCAAATATTATCCTAATACTAAAACCAGGAAAAGACCCAACTAAAAAGGAGAAATTCAGACTAATTTCACTAATGAATATAGATGCAAAAATTCTCAATAAAATCCTAGTCATTACTTTATAGCTGCACAGTAAAAAAATCATACATCACGATCAAGTAGCTTTCATCCCAGGGATGCAAGACTGGTTTAACATACACAAGTCCATAAATGTAATTCACCATATCAACAAAAGCAAAAAGATTCTCTCAATAGATGCAGAAAAAGCATTCAATAAAATTCAGGACACTTTTCTAACTAGAACACTTAAAAGTTTAGGCATAGATGGCACATTTCTGAATCTGATCAAAGCCATCTATGGCAAACCCACAGCTAATATCATACTGAATGGAGTAAAACTGAAAGCTTTTCCATGTAGAACTGGAACCAGATGAGGTTGTCCTCTATCACCACTACTATTCAACATAGTTCTGGAAGTTCTAGCCAAACAATCAGGCAAGAGAAGAAAATAAAGGGTATCCAAATTGGTGCAGAGGAGGTCAAACTCTCCCTCTTTGCCAATGATATGATTTAATGGTTAGAGAACCCCAGAGACTCAACCACAAGACTTGTGGAAGTCATCAAAAAATACAGTAATGTCCTAGGATATAAAATCAATATGCACAAATCAGTAGGCCAATAACAGCCAAGATGAGAAGCAAATCAGGGACACAATTCCCTTAACAGTAGCTTCAAAGAAAATGAAATACCTAGGAATACACCTAACAAAAGAGGTGAAGGACCTCGACAAAGAAAATTATGAAACCCTAAGAAAAGAAATAGCAGAAGATATTAACAAATGGAAGAACATACTGTGCTCATGTCTGGGAAGAAACAACATTGTGAAAATGTCTATATTTCCCAAAGTAAACTGCAGATTCAGCACAATTTTTTACCCGTTAAAATACCAACATCATTCTTTCAAGATCTGGAAAAAATAATTCTTCATTTTGTATGGAACCATAAAAACCCCATATAGCCTAGGCAATTCTTAGTAATAACAAAGATGCAGGCATCAGCCTACTAGACTTTAGGCTGTACTACAAGGCCTTAGTTTTCAAAATAGCATGGTATTGGCACAAAAATAGAGACATAGACATTTGGAACTGAATAGAAAACCATGAGATAAAACTAACCTCTTACCCCTTGATCTCTGATAAGCCAAACAAGAGCAAACATTGGGCAAAAGAATCCCTATTCAATGGATGTTACTGGAAGAACTGGATATCCATATGTAAAAGACTGAAACTGAACTAGCACCTTTCTCCACTCACAAAACTTGACTCAAGATGGATAAAAAAGTTAAATCTAAGGCATGAAATAATAAAAATGCTTGAAGAAAGTGTGGGGAAAACACTTGAAGATATCGGCCTGGGGAAAGATTTTATGAGGAAGACTTCATTGCAGCAACAATAAATAAATGAGACTTAATTAAATTGAATAGCTTCTGTACAAAATAAATAAATGAGACTTAATTAAATTGAATAGCTTCTGTACAACTATGGAGAAAACAACCAAAGTATGGGAACCTTCAGAATGGGAAAAGATATTTGCATATTATGAGCCAGACCAAAGCTTGATAATTAGGATCTACAGAGAACTCAATCAACAAAAAAAGACCCAACAATTGCTTATATCACTGGGCAAGAGAGATGACTAGAACCTTCTCTAAAGTAGACAGATGAATGGCTAACAAACATGTGCAAAAAATGCTCATCATCTTTAATCATCAGAGAAATGCAAATCAAAACTACCCTGATATATCACTTAACCCCAGTGAGAATAGCCCACATCACAAAGTCTTGAAGCTGCAAATGCTGGCATGGATGTGGAGAGAAGGGAACACTTTTACACTGCTGGTGGGACTGCAAAGTAATATAATTTTTTTAGAAGGAAGTATGGAGAATTCTCAAATAACCTAAACTTGGCTTCCCAGTTGATACTGCAATTCCCTTACTACGCATTTACCGAGAAGAAAATAATTATTTTATCATAAGGAGATTTGCACTAGATTGTTTATTGCAGCTCGATTTATAACCACCAAGGGTAGACAGGGCAGGGAAGGGGCTGTCATGCTGTTGCATGGTGACAGTGGCTGTTCATGCCTATGCAGAGCAGGCAGCCTAGGGCCTGGGGCTATGGCAACATCTTCCATCACTTGAAGGCAAAGGGCAACTGGTGGATATTGGCACAGGCACAAGTCTCCCATGTCGGTAGGTAACAGTCAAAGTCATCAATGAAGGTGCAGTGGAAGCTCAGGGGCTCCAACAAGTGGCGGACCTATTCTTCCAGGCAGCAGGCATCCTTGATTTGGGGCTCAAAGGCTTGGAGATCCCCAGGTTCTTGCCTAGCATAATCATCTCCAGCAGTCAGGGAAGTACAGCTTCGCAAAGGGCTTCTGGGTCTGCTGCTCAGAGGGGACATTGGTCAGCTGCACATGAGTAATGCATTGCATAGTTATATCTCTAAGTGACATCACTAGGCAATAGCTTTATTATAATCTTAAAGGACCACCATTGTCTAGGAATGAGGGAAAGCCTTGAATCTCCACCTGGATGATTCAAGTGAGATTTATTCCCAGAAGTTCTAGAATTTTTCTATTTTATATATGTTAAGTATCACCTTCATTGACTGCTCATCTATTTCATTTTTACATACCCAGGGATCAACACACCACCACAGTAGATTTTTCAGGTCAAACATTCTTATTGCCATTCTAACACTGGGATTTATTAGTAATTGTTCCTGCTTAGTATCCGATACTAAAGCACTATCTCTGGCCTCTTCTATGTAGGGATCTCAACATTACTGCTGATGTTAGGGAAGTCAACTTCATTGTGTCATCCTTTACCATCATCCTTAATATGAAGAGGATGACTACTGTAGGGCTGTGGAGCTCTTCAAGGTGCTCGTGTCCCTCACCCAGGGGTTAAAGGGATGCTTGGTTAAGCCTTTGGTTGTGGTTAAATGCTACTGGTGGTGTAGAAAAATGCTGAGTCAAACATTGTACATTTCTAAGGAGAGATAGTGAAGACGTGAAGATTATGTTTGTTGTCAATTTTTACCCTTGCTCACTCCAGATTTTATAAATATTAACATGATTTTAGGAACTCTTAATTGGATGCTTACTGTATGCCAAGTGCTGTGTTGTGTGCTGCAGACTACAAATGATGTAAAGCATGGATCCTACCATTGCCAGTTTCACTAAGGGCTCATGTTCTCTGTCAAGGGTTCTGAGGATATCTGTAAGTTTGATTGGCCCCAACATAGTTCACAAATTAAGAACATCATTTTTTTCTTATAATGTGTGAAATTTACAAGATGAGGAAGTTTTCACATTCTTTTTTTAATTTTTCCTTTTCTTTGGAGTTATGCTGACTTTTTAGTAAATAATTGAGGTAATGAGAATCACTGTGTGAACTTGCAATTATAACACTGTTAAGTGCTATGACTTGATTGCTTTCTTTCTACTACCAAAACCAATAAATCTGATATAATTTATGGATTTAGGAACTTGTGAAATCTCTTTATTTGTATGTATTTGAGATCCAGAATATACAATAACACCTTTCCTAATACCTTTTAAGTTAATCTCTTAGCACCTTAGCTAGGCAGATGGCAGAGTGACCACAATTTAGGGTTGTGTTCGTGTGGTCAATTATTCTTAAAAATGAAAAATATTTCTTGAGGACTAGCTATCACAATTATTCTATATCCAGTGATAGAAACTATTTTTTTTCTTCTTCATATATTAACTTAATACTTTTCTGGAGGTTTTCTGATTACTTCCCAAATAGCCACTAATATATCTGACTATATTTTTGTTCAAAATTCTTTGTTTAATAAACTGACTTTAGATAATGGAATAAAATCAAAAGTAAAAAGGGTAGGTAGATGATTTTATCTCATCCATACCATCTATATCTTTTTCCTGATAATCACTATAGCTAGAATTAAAAGCAAGCATAACTGGTCCTCTTTAGTACTTTATATGTTAACTGATAATGTGCCTTAATTTGTATCTTATTTTTTGTCTCTGTCTCTATTTTTCTCCTCTCTCTTTCTCAGAGCCCATCTGGCAAGAATTGTTCTTATGCCACATTCTCACATAGTTTATCATAAAACTCTAACCTGTAGTCATTGGACTTGGTATTTAATAAGTAAATTCTAATTTTGAAACTTCTAGAAAAAAATACATTTCTCTAATAACACATTGTGCCTCTTGCAAATCAAGCGTGCTTTATTTTTAGAACATTACCTTTTATGGACTCAAATTTATCTTGAAACCCCGCCAAGAAATGTCAGCAATGATTTTAAAATTATGAACAATATCTGACTTTCCCTTTCCTGATGTAATGACCCTCTAGCTCCTGGACTAATTTTAATGGTAGAAAAGTTTCAAGGGAAAGAAATGTTAAAAATGAAAAAGAGAAATATTAGCTGATATTTCAAAATAATAAATGCTACATAAACCAATGCCTTATATTATTAGGATAGAAAATGGGACAAATGTTACTTATATGAAGGAATCTTGAGGCCTCTACATTAGTTATCTAATGCTGTGTGACAAATCAACCCAAAACTTGGACGTTAAAAAATTAACATTTATTATCTTTTATTATTTCTGTGGGTCAGGAATTTGGGAGTAGCTTGAATGGGCAGTTCTGACTTGGAGGTGTCTCATGAGGTTTCTGTCACTTGTCTGCTCTAAGAAATTATCTAAAATCTTCACTGAGACTGGCAGATCCACGTCAAAGGTAGCTTTCTTGTCACATGACCTGCAAGTGGGGGCTAGCAATTGGTAGAGGGTCTGCTCCTCTCCACTGGGTGTTTCCACAGGCTGCTTGAGTGGCATTCAAATATGATAATTATATTCCCTTGGAGCAATTGAATAAAGCAAAGTTGAAGCTTCAATGCCTTTTATGACATAGCCTTGGAAGTCACATCCAGTTACCTTTACAGTATTCTGCTGATCACATAAGTCAACTTAATTTTAATGTGGGTGGAGACTGTGTGAAGAAGTAAATACCAGGAGGTAATGATAATTGAGTTTCACAGTTTGTATTCTGAACCCCAAATGACTCTTGTTTCACTCTGATAGGAAATACGTTCACCCTCTCCCAAGAACCCTCAAAGTTTCCTCTCATTGAAACATCAGCCTCAGGCCCAGGATCTCATCATCTAAATCAGGAACAGGTACAAATGAAGCTCCTTGTATTGAAGCTTGTAATGAAGTCCCTGAATTGCAGCTCCTCCAAAACCATTCCAATCAACCTGTGAAGTGAAGAAACAAATTAGCTGCCCCCAACTCCACTCAAAAGGCAATGGTTGTGCAGAAATAAGATAACTATGATAGATCTGTCCATCCAAAAAAGGGTAAACTAGGAGGCACATAGGAACCTCTGGTGCATAGTAATTCTGAAGTCCAGCAAGGCATATGCCAGAACTTCCTTGATAAGATCTCATTTCTACTAATATCTGGGATGATAGTTCCATTGTCCTTTTTTTTCTATTGCCCATAAAAGATAACCTCTGTTTCCAAGTGGGTAAATTTCTCAGCCTGTTTTCTGTTTATAGCTCTTTTGAGGTCTAAAGTCCCTTTTCATTGTGTACTGTCCTGTTCCTTTTAGTTCAGGCTGGTGGTATTTATACTAATAGAGTTATTTAATATTAAACCTTTTATAGGTATTATTTGGGCTTACTAGAGTAGACAAAAGTGACACTAATAAAATTTTGGGATAAACCTTGCTCCACTGTGGGCTTCTGATGAGGTTCCTGAGGGACAGCATCATAGAGGCTCAATTCTTTAAATGACAGGATCTGTGAATTTTATCATTAAAATCCCCAGGGGGCTTTTTACTGATCTAAGAGCTGCCTTAGATCTTCCTACGTAGAAGAAAGAATCCTGTATTCACATCTTTGTTTCCATTCCATGTTTCCTGACTGGGCCTTAGATTTGATCTACCTGGAAGCAATTTTTTTTTTTAAATTTTAGCATTATTCACAGTTTGGAGAGGCCGTAAATTCTGTCTCTTTTTAAAATGGTTAACAGTCCTTTCTTTTGCTTCTCTCTCCTTATGCATTTTGCTCTGAGCAGAAAAAGAAGCCACGTCTCACAACACTGCCTAGAAATCTTTTTGGCTAGATCAGCTGGGTCATTAGGTACAATTTTTAGATATCTTCTTTATCAGAGTGAATATTATTGCTAAAAATTTTACCACTGCATAATCAGTATTCACTTTCTTTCTCTAGTGATATATTCTTTAATTCTTTTTAGTCCTTACTAACATATAGAAGACTATTATTCTGCTGAGTTACTTTGATGCCTTTCAGACTTTCACAAACACTTTTCCTCAAAGTTGTTCTAGTGTTTGCTCACTATGCAGTCCCCAAGCCATTCCTGTATTTTAAAATTTCTGCCATTGCAGCACCCTACTTCTAGATAGCAAACTGTTTATTAATCACCTATTGCTATGTAGGAAATTATCCAAGAACTTAGTGAGTTTAAAGAAAATCTTTTATTATTTTTCAGAGTGTCAATGGGTAATGAATTCAGGCAAGGTATATTGTGTATGATTTTATTTTCTGTTTCATGATGTCTGGTGTCTTAGCTGGAAGACTTAAGGGTTAGAAGTTAGAAGTTTCAAAACTTTTCTTATGATTTTTTTATTGGTAACAACCAGTTTATATGGTTGATACTGATGTTGGCAGGGAAAGAGTCTAGCTGGGGCTGTTGGTTGTAAAAGCCACATGCGGTTGCTGTGTGGCTTGGGCTTCCTTATAACATGGTGGAAGGCAAGCATTCTAAAAGACAAGCATCCAGAAAGCCAGATGACAACTGTTTTTTTTTAATGATTTAGACTTGTAAGTCATATAGCACCAATTCTGCCATATTGCATGGTCTGATCAATTGTAAGTTCCTGTGTAGATTCAAGAGGAAGAAACATAGGGACCACTGTTTGGTGGGAAGGGTGTAAGCCACATTGTAGAAAAGAGTATGTAGATAGTATAAAACGTAGGTATTGATATAAGTGTTTCCATTTTTAGAAGTTACAATCTGCCACAACCACCAGAGCTTCAAGTCACAAAAACACTAGAGTATTCTCAGGCAGATCAAGCACAGCAATATAGACCATGTTTCCAGTTTACTCATAATACTATATGTATGTATTTTTTATATATAACTTGAATTATTCTAAAAGTTACATGTCTAATTCTACTAATTTTACTTAAAGAATGGAACAGATCACAAATATAGTATGGTGTTGACAAATAATTAGAGGTAATATAATAAAAATATAAAAAATTTTATTGTAATAATAACATGTATTTATTGAAATTTCAAAATACAAAAGTAAATGTTAAAAACTTGTCTCAAAGGTATTAAAACTTAGGGAATTTTATCAAATGTTCAGTATAACACAGATTATATCCTCCATTTAGAACATTATATCCAATTATAGCAAAGGTGACTTTTTGTTCTATATTTCTTTTTTTTTCACTTTTTTTTAATTAAATGATAACTATGTACATTAATGCAATTCTGGGGTACAGTGTGGGGTTTTCCCTAGAATTTGAAATATTTTCTTTTTTTTATGGAAAAAACATTTGTATTAAAAAGTAAGCACAAAACAAAAAGCAAGATATAAAAATGGAGAAATAATCATAGGAAAAAATCCAGAAGAAAACACAGTAAAAAAAAAATTATTATGGTAGGGCTATATGTGACTTGTTTCTTCCTTTTTCTGTATTTTCTTTTTTTTTTTTATTGAATGGTAACTATGTACATTAATGCACTTCTGGGGTACAGTGTGGGGTTTTCACATGCAATCCGAAATACTTCCATCAAACTGATCAACACAGCCTTCATGTCATTTTCTCAGTTATTGTT
>CAUYQV010123262.1:0-14395 GCA_963574575.1 Galagoides demidoff | reverse complement strand
GCATTTTCTTAGTTATTATGTTAATACATTTATATTCTACATTTAAAAAAGATTCACATGTACCCTTGTAGGATGAACCATAGGTGTGGTCCCACCAATTACCCTCCACCACTCATCCTCCCCCTTCCCTCCCCTCCCTCGTCCCTTTCCCCATATTCGTGGGCGGTAATTGGGTTATAGCTTTCATATGAAAGCTATAAATAAATTTTAAAGTAGGGCTGAGTACATTGGATACTTTTTCTTCCATTCTTGAGATACTTTGCTAAGAAGAATATGTTCTAGCTCCATCCATGTAAACACGAAGGAGGTAAAGTCTCCATCTTTCTTTAAGGCTGCATAATATTCCATGGTGTACATATACCACAATTTATTGATCCATTCGTGGGTCAATGGGCACTTGGGCTTCTTCCATGATTTAGCAATTATGAATTGGGCTGAAGTAAACAGCTGGTACAAGTATCTTTGTTGTAGTATGATTTTTGGTCTTCTGGATATATACCTAGTAGAGAAATTGTTGGATCAAATGGCAGGTCTATTTTTAGTTCTCTAAGTATTCTCCAAACATCTTTCCGAAAGGACGTATTAGTTTGCATTCCCACCATGCAATTTATTATTTTATGTGATTTTTTTAAAGACTGCATCAAAGCTGTGGTTTTATCCCCATGCTTATGAAGTCACCTGGCAATAATTAGGTTTTCTCCTGAATAATCCCTACCTCTCAAGATACTATAAGGATTACACAGAGTCGTATATACAAAATGCCTAGTGCAGTTCACGGCATTCAGCAGGTGCCAGTTGCTCCTTTCTTTCTATCCTTCACATCGACAAACTTAAGAATCAAATAATACAATGTAAGGGATAGTGCTGGGTGGGGCAAAGTCTGTGGTAGAATCTCGTCATCTGATGCGACTGCAAAATTTGCTTTGATGAAATCAGCCAAGCCCTTCAAATTGCTGACTTCACTTTGAGGCAGTGGGAACAGCTCTAGCAGCTATAGTAATTTAGGGAGTGGCATTTCCTAGACCACTTCTGGGGGTTAGAACAGGCCATTCCTATGTTGTATGTGTGTGGTGTCAGGGGAAGTTTCTGTTCGCCTGGGATTCAGAGTGAAGGTGGCAGATGGCTCAAAGACTCTGAGCAGATAAGCACCAGGCCGGCCCTTTGGGGGAGCTGGAAGGTCAAGCAGCAGGTGGCGGGGAGGACAGTGCTACTCAGGCTCTTTGAACTTTCTTACATGGTTGCACAGTAACAATGGACTACGAGTTAAGGGGATGAAATGTTTTATGTGAAGACGTTCTGTTAATACAACCTGTGTATGGCCAAGCATTTGTCTGATGAACTTGTCCATGAACTTAATGACTCAAGTTACCTGTGCTTATTTGTCCCCATTCTTAAAGACGTCTCAGAGGGTAAACATGAGAGCAGGTGGCCTTATATGCAAGTACCATGTGCTTCAGAAAAGCCAGGCTGTGTCTGGGGAGAGGAAGAAGCCCAAGGCCCACGGGCCACAGGATGACGCATGCTCGGGGAGGCGCCCCTCCTGGCTTTTTCCTCTTCCCCTGGTGATGCTGTGCAGAGGAGAAGATTCAAAGGCTGTTGATGTTTGAGGCCCTGTAATTAGGAGAAATTCACTGATGTTTTCCAAGTTCTAGCTCAGCGGTACGAGCAGTCGGGGAGTAAGAAATGTGGAGCTGATTTTAGTTTCAAGTCTGAGTCATAATTACATTCCTCAAATAAAATAGCTCTTAGAACTTTACATTTTTCAGCCTCTTACTGTCATTTGTAATCTCAAATAGGTTCATATATTCAGGCCTATTCTCCTGTGGACGGTACAACCAGCCCTTTCCAACTATAAAATTAAAATGGGCCTGGGGCCGTGATGACTGTAAGATTAGATAGTTTCCTCTGGGTCCCACCAGCTCTCGTGGTTGTCTCTGAATTCCTGTTTGTGTCGTAGTTAGGAGACACGCAGTCATTCAGCATATGTGTCAGCCCTTGTCTCAAGAAGGTGCTAGGCTGTTTATAATTTTGGAATTAAAACCTGCCCACATGGCTGGGACCGGCAGTCTCATGCCCCCAGAGATAGGCTCCCTAAAAAAAAACCAAAACGTCAGAACACTCTTAACTAGCAGACTGAGGACTCCTGCTTATATACTGCTAGAAGTTCTTCCCATTTGGAAACCTGTTTAATCTCCCTGAGAATCTGCTATAGGTGGGGACTTTGACCATCCCAGATCTTGCAGATGAGAAAACCAAGACACAGAGGGGTCAAGAACTTGCCCGAGGTCACACAGCCCTTGACTGGCAGCCTTGGCAGCTCTTGGCACCACCCACCCTGCAGACACAGGCTTCAGAGCCCCTCCCCACCCAGGGGAGCTCCATTACCTTGGAAGGTTCAGCCCCCAGCAGCCCTGCCTTTGAATAGTCCCACTTCTTTCACTTTGGGGGTCTCCCATGTCAAACTCGTCTCGTCCTCATCCTCACATCTTCCTTTCCCACCAGAGCGCCTCCGGGTGACATTGTACTTCAGTGCCAGTCCCAGCTGGTAACACAGCTAAGGTTTCACTTGCAGCAAGCGGATGCCCAAATCCCACATTACAGGCATGTGGATGATTTTGCCCAGTGATTATATCATGAGAAGATTTAATCAAAATGAGTCTTGTTCCCTTGTTGCATTTGGGTGGCTGCAAACGCCATGGAACCAGAGCTAAAATTAGGCCTGAACTTGGAGCACGTGGGATCAGTTGGTTTACTGCAAAGAACTAACTCCTGCTCAGAGCAGCCAGTTGGAAAGCAAATAGATGTGCTGTTTACATCCTATGGTTACATGTTCTAGGTGGGTTAGTAAAGCCAGGAAGGAAAACCCGTACAGCTGATTCTGAAACCACCCCCAGAGTTACAGTTTTTGCAGGAGAGACTGGAAATGTAGGGCTCCCCTGGTGACAGCAGGCAGCTCGATGGCAGCTGAGGGATGCTCATAGCCATGTGGAGTGCAGGGAAGCTTCTTTCTGCTTCCACCTCCTCCTCTTCCCTCTCTTGTCTCCAGGAAAGCAGGTTATTATTTTCACCAGAGCTAATCCCAGAGGAAATTGCTGCTACCAGAAAGAGAGGGGACAGCAAGAGAGATTTGAAGGATGAAGCTCCATTCCTCATGGTCTCCTTCAAAGCTTAGAATTGCAGGAGGCATTGACTTCATGAGCATATTTGAAAATGGAAATTTGTCCTTAAGGAAGAAATCTTCTTTCTTATAACTTAAGGCCCTTTTAGCTATAAAGGTGATTGGTTTCTATACACCTGTTCTCCAATGAAGGTGAGGATGGGATTTGAGTTTTCAATCGTCCCCTCTGTCTTTGGGGTTGGTGACTGTCTTCACTCAGGCTGCCATGACCAGATACCTTAGACTGGATGGCTTAAGCAGGAGAAATTGCTCACAGTTCTGGCAGCTGGCAGTCCAAGATCAAGGAATTTGAAACCAGTCTGAATAAGAGCAAGACCCCATCTCTACCAAAAATAGAAAAATTAGCAGGGTGTAGTGTCACATGCCTATAGTCCTATCTGCTAGGGAGACTGAGGCAAGAAGATCACTTGGACCCAGTAGTTTGAGGATGCTATGAGCTATGATGATGCCACAGCACTGTCACCAAAAAAAAGAAAAAACATTGCTTATACTCAATAAGTTGATCAGTACATTCTTTTAACACTTTTGAGAAGGAGCTGATTTTTTGGTTGGGTTAGGAGCAATTGCCATACTTGTGTTATTATTATTATTTTTAGAGACAGTGTCTCACTTTGTTGCCCTTGATAGAGTGCTGTGGTGTCACAGCTCACAGCAGCTCTTGGGCTTAGGCAATTCTCCTGCCTCAGCTTCCCGAGTAGCTGGGACTTACAGGCGCCCGCCACAACACCTGGCTATTTTTTTGTTGCAGTTTGGCTGGGGCCAGGTTTGAATCTGCCACCCTCCTTATATGGGGCCGGCGCCCTACTCGCTGAGCCACAGGCACCACCCACACGTATTTTAAAGTTTTAGACCTACTGCCGCAGTTGTCACTAGTATGTTTAAGAGGATATGCTCAGGTAGGGGAATCAGAAAGGCAGCTAGGTTTTATTTAAAATAAGGCTCAAAGGGTCTTTATACAGAGAAAGTCACAAGGCTTTATTTTTCCTGATGAGTTTCTTCCTGTCTTTGAGATGTGTTTATTTAGGATAGAAGTCCTTGTTTTCCCATTTGAGACTTCTATTATTAGTATAATATCAATAATAAATGTATCAAATTTGTGCTTATTAAACTTTTCTAACCTCTTCCTAACATGTGAGACTATTACCTACTTATTTTGATATATACTTATATGTATGTGTATAATATTTGTTTTTTCTAGGCTATTCCATTTTAAAGGAAAATTCCGGAAGACCACCTCTTAAGGTTTCTCTAATTGGCACATCTCTGGTTCTTAACTTTTTACTTTTAAAGAAGACAGGAAACATAGTTTTTTGTTTGTTGGGGTTTTTTTTGAGATCGAGTCTCATTCTGTTTCCCTGGTAGAGCACCATGGCATCATAGCTCATAGCAACCTCAAACTCTTACACTGAAGCCATCCTCCTGCCTCAGCCTCCCAAGTAGCTGGGACTATAGGCACCCATCTCCAGGCCTTGCTGGTTTTTCTGTTTTTAGTAAAGACAAGGTCTCGTTCTTGCTCAGGCTGGTCTCAAACTCCTGAGCTCAAGCGATCCACCTGCCTCAGCTTCCTAGAGTGCTAGGATTATAGACACAAGCCACCATGCCAGGGCAGAAACATAGATTTTAAAACAAAACAGTATATCTAATTTATCTTGCTGCCATACAGATCAGGGGTGTCCAACCTGTGGTAGGGGCCACATGCTAATTTTGTGAGGACACTTTTTGTTTATCTGTAGTGTCTGATATTACAAGAAGTATGCACAGACTTTTTTGGCTCCTCAACCTTCATTAGCATTTGTGTATTAATGTGTGGCCCAAGATAACTCTTATTTTTCCAACATGCAGCAGAGAAAAAAAAAAAGGTGGACATCCCTGATATGCTCAGATTCTTACATACTATTTGCAGTTAACTTTATTTAGTCTTTAGAGGAAAAAAGTCTCTTCTTTTTTAGAATTCAAAGCCCCATAATTTTGTCTTCCTGTTGAATGTCAACAATTTTTTAGGCCTATATAAGGAAGTTAACGTCAGAAGCAATTAAATACTCAACAACCAGAATAGAATTCAGTCATCTTTATATTTATAACTAATATACATTTTGTTTTATTACAACTGAACTACTGCTAAAGAGTTGCCCAGAAGTCAGAGTTTTATTCATTGGCTAATGTACTAAATGCACTAAGAAAATTTTCTTTTATGGTTTAAGAGTTAGGGTCGTCTTTATTTTATTTATACATTGAATTTTTGAACAATACTGGTTTTGAAAATGCTTTCTCCATTCGGGTGGCTCTTCATTTTGTTCGTGTTTTAATTTATGGCTTGGAAAGAAAAAAGAAGTTCAAGTTACTCTCGTACTTTATCACCCAGTCTTTCATGAAGGAAATCCCGTTTTCGTGAGGAAATCTTGGCATGTCTACACCAGCTTGTATATCTTGGCCTCAGGGACAAGCCAAATACAGTCCTTGCTGCTGCTTGTGTAAGATCTGTCTCGTAGCGGGTAACCTTGGCCTTTCATGAGTTTTCACATTTAATTCATAACTGCCTGCAAGTTGTTACCAGGCTGACACTGGTGATCTCTCAGTTGAGTCTGAAGAACTTGATGGAATAATGATTTGGCATTTTCTGGAAAGCATATACTTTTTGAAGTGATAGCCTTAGACAGTGGTTCTTCTAATGCCCTCAGAAGAAAAGAAAAGAAAACTTGGTTACCATTATCAGAAAAAAAGGTGAAGCATTGGCTGGTCACTTTTCTGTGGAAATAAACCTTGAATAATGTGGTTTATGCACTTGATGTTGGAACAGAAGAAATTATTTCATTTCTAAAGTTCAACAGCCCATCTTTCCATGAGTATTGAAAACGGTTCTTCTAGAAAAATAATTTGTTTATGTCATTGCATCTATCTTCACATTCATCTTATTAGTGATTAAGAAAATGTTCTACTTTTTTTTTTTCTTTGTCAATGACTTGTCTCTTTTATGTGTATGCTGTTCTGGGTACTTAATTATATATGACATCCTTTAAAAAGGAACCTCCTCCCTGACTCACTAGCTTGCCAATTAAATTTAGGTTCGGTTAATGAGTTTAGGAGTAAACAGTCTCGTTGGCACTATGCCAGTTTGTTTATCCATGAAGCAGTGGTGATTTCTGGGTTGAGGGTTACAAACTGAAATCTGGTGGAAATACTAGTCTTCCCTGTCTTGCAGATCCATCTTGCCCCGGAACTCAGAATCAGGTTCCATAAGTCATTGCCCAGATGTGTCGCAAGGCACTGATAAATCAGAGGGGCACATCCTTCTCATCATGCACTCAAGAAGGTTTCTTAAGAATGTTTGTCTTATCAGCTAAGGCGCCAGTCACGTACAACTAAGGTGGCAGGTTCGAATCCCCAGCCCGGCCCGCCAGAACAACAATGATGGCTGCAACCAAAAAATGGCCGGGCGTTGTGGCGGGCGCCTGTGGTCCCAGCTACTTGGGAGGCTGAGGCAGGAGACTCGCTTGAGCTTGGAGGTTGCTATGAGCTGTGATGCCATGGCACTCTATCCAGGGAGATAGCTTGAGGCTCTGTCTCAAAAAAAAAAAAAAAAAAAAAACCAAAGAACAGCAATGTCTAGAGGTAACTGACACAACAATTTGTTTCTAGTGACTTGGTGCCTGTGGCTCAAGCGGCTAAGGTGCCAGCCACGTACACGTAAGGTGGCGGGTTCGAATCCACCCTGGGACAGCCAAACAACAATGACGCCTGCAACCAAAAAATAGCCAGGCATTGTGGTGGGGGCTTGTGGTCCCAGCTATTTGGGAGGCTGAGGCAGGAGACTCGCTTGAGCCCAGGAGTTGGAGGTTGCTGTGAGCTGAGATGCCACGGCACTCTACCGAGGAGGACAGCTTGAGGCTCCTGTCTCAAAAAAAAAAAATTTGTTTCTAGCCAAAGAGACCCATCAAACAACACTTCTGAAGAGGTAGACTGGATTCCATGTATAGACTGCAGCAGTTTCTTTGAAAAAGGAACATGAAGGGCCCATTACACAGCAGTGACTACAGAAAGGCCAGTAGGAATGAAAGCCCTTCCCTCAGGGACTTTGGCTCCAAAGCTTCACTAATTGTCCTAAATAGAACAATAAAAATGTTAAAAAAAAAAAAAAAAAACAGGCTGAGCACCTGTGGCTCAAGCGGCTAAGGTGCCAGACACATACATCTGAGCTGGCAGGTTTGAACCCAGCCATGGCCTGCCAATCAATAATGACAGCTGCAACCAAAAAATAGCCAGGCATTGTGGTGGGTGCCTGTGGTCTCAGCTACTTGGGAGGCAGAGGCAGGAGAATTGCTTTAGCCCAGGAGTTGGAGGTTGCTGTGAGCTGTGATACCACAGCCCTCTACCCAGGGCGACAGCTAAAGACTCTGTCTCAAAAAAAGAAAAAAGTCAAAAAGAAAAACAGTACACATTTATATGGACTCCAAATTTTCTTACCTAATTCTTCATACTCAAAATGGCATATTTGGGCGCTGCCTGTAGCTCAGTGAGTAGGGCGCTGGCCCCATATACCAAGGGTTGTGGGTTCGAATCTGACCCCTGCCAAACTGCAACAAAAAAATAGATGGGCATTGGGGCAGGGCCCTGTAGTCCCAGCTACTCAGGAGGCAGAGACAAGAGAATCGTCTAAACCCAGGAGTTAGAGGTTGCTGTGAGATGTGACGGCACTCTACCGAGGGCAATGAAGTGAGACTGTCTCTAAAAAAAAAAAATGTCCTTCTGAAAAACATTGTCCCCCACTATGAGCTTCCCAGAAGCCTTCAAAGTAATAATGGTCTGTCTTTTACAGTAGAAGTTACACCACTCCAGGTAAGCAAATTTTTCAAAATTCACTAAAAATTGCATGTAGCCTGGCGACTTCAATCATTTGGAAAACGTAAAAGAAAATAAATCATACACTAAAACAAAATATTGCCAAATTATGCCAAGAGAGCCATTTACATTAAAACCAGGTATTGCCCCCCTAATTACTGTGAATAAACGGAGCCCCTAAAAGCAGGCTCAGATTAAATCTGTACAAAGTTATTTATAAGAAACCCTTCCACACAGCCTCAATTCAAATGACCGGGCAAGCCGAATATAATCTTAATGTAAAAATGTATGTACAAAAAATGCAGCAAGAGGTATCCCTTATTCACAAGTTCTCTCTTCCCAGACCCCAGTCAATCCCTACAGAAAATTTACATCCCTTTTGTCCTAGTAACCAAGTCCAGCTCAAACCCTGGAAAGACAGGCCTGATTAAAAACAGCTGACACAGGGTGGCGCCGGTGGTTTGGTGGGTAGGGCACCAGCCCCCGATACGGAGGGTGGCGGGTTCAAACCAGACCTCAGCCGAAGCCGGGCTTTGTGGCGGGCACCTGCAGTTGAGAGGCTGAGGCAAGGCAATCACCTAAGCCCAGGAGTTGGAAATTGCTATGAGCAGTGATGCCAAGGCACTCTACTGCGGGCGATAACGTGAGACTCAATCTCTACAAAAAGAAAGAAAGAAAGAAAACAGCTGACATACAAGTAGACTAGTCCACAAGATGTTCTGCTGAGGACCCACAGTAGTGAAACTCTCAGGACTAGAAGCCCAGGCCCACCACACTCCACTCAAGCTGAGGTCCACAAAAACTAGACGCCCTCTCCTGGAGGAAGCACCAAGATGAGACTGAAGAAACCCAATGGGCAGTCATCTTGCTCTTGAGACTACACATGAGTGTGTGCCTACGCCACAACCTTGTCCAATTTCAATGAAATAAAAATGTAGATTGATTTAGCCAAAAATGTCATAAATATGTTTGACTTCTGGCTCAGTGACCGTAACACAGGGGTTATGGCACCGGCCATATGCACCCAGGTTGGGGGGTTTGAGTGTGGCCTGGGCCAGCTAAACAACGACAACTGCAACAAAAAATAGCCAGGCATTGTGGTGGGTGCCTGTAGTCCCAGCTACTTGGGAGGCTGAGGCAAGAGAATTCCTTAAGCCCAAGAGTTTGAGCTTGCTGTGAGGTGTCAGGCCATGGCACCCTACAAAGGGACATATAGTGAGACTCTGTCTGAAAAACAAGCAAATATATATATGTCTGACTACTTCGTGATGTAGAACAGGGATCTCTTTCATGTCTAATGGAGATGGGCATCCACTAGAACTTGTGAGAAATCTCATACTTTCCCCACATATCCACAAGATTATCCCACACTCAGATATTTATACTTATAAAACAACCACTCCTATCAAGAAAAAAGGATATGGCTCGGCACCTGTGGTTCAAGCGGCTAAGGCGCCAGCCACAAACACCTAAGGTGGTGGGTTTGAAATCCCAGTCCGGGCCCACCGAACAACAATGATGGCTGCAACCAAAAAATGGCCGGGTGTCGTAGCAGGCACCTGTGGTCCCAGCTACTTGGGAGGCTGAGGCAAGAGACTCGCTTGAGCCGGGGAGTTGGAGGTTGCTGTGAGCTGTGATGCCATGGCACTGTACCCAGGGGGACAGCTTGAGGCTTCGTCTCAAAATAAATAAATAACTCCTTACTTCAATGTAACTTAACTGCCTCCGTACTTTATGCCAATAGACACATCAAGCTACCCCGAAGATAGTTATTCTAAGGCACCCAGGCCTTTTCATACATCCCTGCTACAACACAGGGAACTTGTTCCATAAAATTAACCCCTTTTTTACCCTGGGCACAAAACTGTTAATCCAACCAGTCTAAAGTAACTTAGGATTTATACTCCCTAAAAACTATCATAGCTAACTACACCTTTTTAACCTTCATAAACACACCATTTTAGCCATTTGTGTCATATCAACACTAGCTGTTGAACTCAATCTGAAAATTAGTCCATTGTCTCATGCCATCGTTAAGGCCCGTAATACAACTTCTCAAGCCATAAACGCTCTGAGCATTGAATTAAACCAAGTACAAGAAGCTATACTAAAAAAAAAAAAATCGAGCAGCCATCCATTAATTATTATTAAAACACAAACATAGATGTAAAAAGTTAAAAAACATATACTGCTTCAATTTATCTAACAGTTCCCAACCCACTGAAAACAAGTTAAATGTATAAAAGATATAGTCCAAATAAAACAACGAACAAGATTTTTCAGAATATCCAACACTTGCTAACACATTGTAATAATTACCTAAATCCAAACCTTAATAGTCATTCTCATGTACTATAAACTTCTTAAAATTACACAATACAATGTGTATCATTCATATGTACCCACTGCTTCACAAATTTCAGAAAGCAAAATCAAACAGCACAGACCTCATGTCAATTTAACCATAACAATTATTTCCATTTGAAATCAATTTCATAGATATGAAAATAAAATAAAGTAGAGAATGTGGTAGACACAGCCACCCCCACAACCTTTCTTAGCTATCCTTGAACTGAGAACGCACTTGAAAACAGAGAACAGTTGTCTTGGCGCCTGTGGCTCAATGGGCTAAGGGGCCAGCCATGTACACCGAAGGTGGCGGGTTCGAATCCCCAGCCCGGCCGCCAAACAACAATGTTGGCTGCAACCAAAAAATGGCCGGGCCTTGTGGCGGGTGCCTGTGGTCCAGCTACTTGGGAGGCGGAGGCAGGAGACTCGCTTGAGCCTAAGAGTTGGAGGTTGCTATGAGCTGTGATGCCATGGCTCTGCCTCAAAAAAAAAAAAAGGAAAAAAGAAAACAGAGAACAGTTAAGCCAGTCAAACAGGCCAAACCAGAAATAGGGAATAAAGATAATAATTTTGAAAAATAGCAAGGAAGTAATGAGGCACTATAGAACAGGTTAATAGCAGGTTCAATGATGTTGTTTTGATGATTTTCTGTGATTGATTTTTTAATTGTTATATGTAATTAACTTGCCTACCAGATAGGTAAAATATATCTTTAGCATACTTTTGAAATTATCCCCTAAATAAATTATTAAAATGTGCTACATAGACAAAACAACATTTAAAAAATGACTCTGGGGAGGCGCCTGTGGCTCAGTGATATATAGGGCGCAGGCCCCATCTACCGAGGGTGACAGGTTCGAACACGCCCTGGCCAAACTGCAACAAAAAATAGCCAGGCGTTGTGGGGGTGCCTGTAGTCCCAGCTGCTTGGTAGGCTGAGGCAAGAGAATCGCCTAAGCCCAAGAGCTGGAGGTTGCTGTGAGCTGTGACGCTATGGAGCTCTACTGACAGCGACAAAGTGAGACTCTAGTCTCTTAAAAAAAAAAAAAATTACTCTCGCTGTTTTCCAGAATTGCTGGCCTTTCTGATAAATCTTTCTACGAATTATCTCCCTGTCTCCACCTTTAACTACAACGACAGGCAACAGAGCCACTTTCTGTTCGCCAACACCATGAGCCACCACGACTAACCCTAAGTTTACGTTTAACAGGAGAATGGAGGGACTGGGGGCTCCAGGGACTACAGCCCCTCTCATAAACAAGCCCCACACACCCAGTTGGGATTCTTCCTGAGGATCTTTCCGTTGTCACCACAAGGGAGGGACTCCCGGCGCTCCAGGTACACAACTGCTCAAAGAGAGCCCCGGAACCGATCAGGGAAGGGGCGGCAGCAACAGAGTCCCGGCTGCCTGCCCCACCCCACCTTTGGCCCACAGGAGTCTGAGGGCCAAAGAGTCTGAGGGCCAAGGGGTACTAGCGGCAAACTTCACTCTGAAGACTGTAAAACGGAAGTGAAATTCCCTGGTCCCACCGCAGCCGCTTGTGGTTCCACCACGCTCCTCCCCCTCTAAGGACCTCCGGTTTCTTAGACTCACCATTTCTCAGTCTCAGAGAAGTCCCGGTGTCCTCCCTACAGCTCTCCAAGTAGCTGCAGCTCACAGGGTGACAGAGGCTGTTGCAGAGACACCTGGATCGCCCTAGAGTTGCAAGAGGTGAAGAGGGTACACCACCGGAGCCCGGGCAAGAGACAAACTCTGCTCAAGATCCCGGAGCCGCCTCCTTTTTTCTGACTGTGCATCTGATTGGACAGTCAAATCATCCCTGATTGGATAGGATTTCAGCCCCCACCTCTCTGTCCTTGAGTGACAGCACTGCCACAGGCCAAGAGGCTGAATGAGGCCAGAATGGTAACAGTGACTTTATTCATCTCATATTCCAGGGCTACTGCTTGCCACAGGGTTTGGACGCAAGGAATGAAAATCTCTTTATTGAGGGTTTAGTCTGTGCTAGGCTTGGGCACCTCCTGTTTAAGTGAGAAGTTACACTCTGCTTTGAAGGCATTATCAATATACGTCATGATGTCTAGGTAAAAGTATGCACAGCAGGCAGCGCCCATAACTCAGTGGGTAGGGCGTCAGCCACATAGGCCCAGGCTGGCAGGTTCGAACCCAGCCCCAGCCAGCTTAAATCAACAATGACAACTGCAACAAAAAAAATAGCTGGGCATTGTGGAGGGTGCCTATAGTTAGGAGGGCGCCAGTTACTTGGGAGGCTGAGGCAAGAGAATCACTTAAGCCCAAGAGTTAGAGGTTACTGTGAGCTGTGATGCCACACCACTCTATCAAGGGCAACACAGTGAGACTTTGTCTCAAAAACAAAAAAAAGATAAAAAAAGAAGAAAACCAAAAAGAAAAGCATGCACAGCAATAACTTAGTCATTTGATAGAATGAACGACACTGGGAGTTCCAAGCAAAAGCTATAGCAGTTCAGAGAAAGGTGAAATTACTTCTAGTTTCCAGTGAGGGGGTCGGCATTGCAGGAGGTGGTATTTAAGCTCCCAACTCACAGGCACCACATAGGGGTTCTGGCACACCTCCTGGATGCAGGGCTGAGGTACAACTGAAGTATGAGAGTAAAAGCTGAGCTAAAGATCTTTCCTAGTCACCCTGTGTAGACATTAGCCAAACAGCAGATGTCTCTGCTATCTGTATGCCCCTCCCTTGACATGTGCTGGGCCTAGAGGTAACCTTGTAAGTTCCTTAAGCTCTGGCTGCCTTTGAGGGCAGGTAGCCCAACGGTCTCAAGGGCTTGGGCCAATCTGACCTTCTCCTTGAGTCCCAGGACCTTCATGTTTGCCACGTCTCTCACATCTTTTATGACCCTCATGTACACCCTAGCCCTAAAAAATGTATAAAAGAAAGGCAAGAGATTAAGTCAGGGGGCTCAGTTTGGGGGCACTAGTTCACAGAGTCTCCTGGCTGAAGGACTAAAACAGCTTCCTCTTCCAACTGGTGCCTGGAGTCTTCTGTATGTGTCAGTTTCCTGCTACACTACTTGAGCTTTACTGAGATGAGAAAAGTAAAAAGCAGTTCAAGAGAGTCTGTCCTGGCCACCCTGTGTAGGCCTCAGCCAAGCCGCAGGTGTTTCTGTTGTCTGCGTGTTTCTCCCCTGACATACTCGAGGCCTAGATTGTAATCTATGATGTTATGTCTCATTCTTTTTTTTATGACCCTCATTCTCTGTCTTATGACCCTCGGGCACTCCCACCCTGAAAGGTGGATTAAAGAGAGGCAAGAGATTGAGTCAAGGGACTCGGTTTTGGGAAACATGCTGGTGTTCCGAGTACCCCTGGCCCAATAAACCCGCTCCCTCTAATCAACTGGTGCCTGAAATCTTCTGTCTGGGTCGGTTTCCTGCTACATTTCCTGTAACAAACAAACTCTGCCTGAAGGATATTTGTAGTTAGCCCTGAATATAAATTATATCCTTTCATTAATGGTAATTACATATATATACATATGTGTCTAGTGGTAAACACACAGTAAATACATGTTTTGCACTCATGGATATACATATTAATAATTATATTTCTTGGTTGGCGCCTGTGGCTCAGTGAGGAGGGTGGCAGCCCCTTATACTGGAGCTGGAGGGTTCAAACCCAGCCCAGGCCAAAAACTGCAAAAAAAAAAAAAAAAAAGAAAAGAAAAGAAAAGAAAAGGAAATTATATTAAAATTATATTTCCATCTTCTTTCCTGCCTCCCATATCTAGTTATATGCAGGGTGGGCATAAAGTTCGTGTGCTATTTAAGTAGTTTACTATTTAAACTTCAAACTTGGCTCGGCGCCTGTGGCTCAATCGGCTAAGGCGCCAGCCATGTACACCTAAGGTGGCGGGTTCGAATCCCCAGCCCGGGCCGACCAAACAACAATGATGGCTGCAACCAAAAAATGGCCAGGCGTTGTGGCGGGCGCCTATGGTCCCAGCTACTTGGGAGGCTGATGCAGGAGACTCGCTTGAGCCCAGGAGTTGG
>CAUYQV010123261.1:0-41769 GCA_963574575.1 Galagoides demidoff | reverse complement strand
TTTGTTCTGAGGCAGTCTTGGAAGTGTTTTGATCTCTGTTCAAATAGTACACATACCTTCTCCTTTTCCCTCCTTCCTTTCTAAGAAAAGTCCTAAGAATTTATTTGTTCCCCAACGTCTTTAAAATATTTCTAGACTGACTGGTCTTGGCATCTTTTTTTTTTTTTTTTTGAGACGGAGCCTCAAGCTGTCCCCCTGGGTAGAGTGCCATGGCATCACAGCTTATAGCAACCTCCAACTCCTGGCCTCAAGCGAGTCTCCTGCCTCCGCCTCCCAAGTAGCTGGGACCACAGGTGCCCGCCACAACGCCCGGCCATTTTTTGGTTGCAGCCATCATTGTTGTTTGACGGGCCTGGGCTGGGGAATCGAACCCGCCACCTTGGGTGTACATGGCTGGTGCCTTAGCTGATTGAGCCACAGGCGCCAAGCCGGTCTTGGCATCTTTCTCCAGCATGGCAGGATGGGCAGAAGTCTGTGAGAGACTCTGGGAAACAGGATGGCGCTGTCCAAGCCTGGAATGCCTAATGTGGTGGGCAGGGTCATATTCTCAGGTTAGGCCTGAGATCCTGCAAGTGAATTCAGTTCTGTGTGGTTCTGAGGGGAGTTCAGCTCCAAACTAGGCAGCACAGAGGACAATCAGTGCAGAGACATTAGTTTGCCTCAGAGGAAACATACAGACCCAGCCTGCAGGTGCCAGGCTTGATCTTGACTGGTTGGAGGCAACGACCTGCCCCGTCTGAGACCCCAACTCACCTTGGGCACAGGCACGGCATTCTCTGACCATTAGAGCTCACACACAGCAGCTTGTGTAATGTAGGCATGTGTGTGCTTACCACACGTATGCTCCTGAGGCACTCAGGAACTGCTGGGAGAAGCTTGATCACGGACGAGGGGCACTGACAGATGTGAGCATCTTCCACACTGTCAAGGTCAAGTCTTCATAGTGATTGCGTACACCTTTGTTACTATTTCATTTAAAGAACCTTTCTCTTTAAAGATTCTAATGAGATGTTATTTCTGCTTGTGATTATAGGGTGAAAAAACAGTCTTCCCCCCACCCCCGTCCCCGCCCTCTCACACACATCTTCCGTGGTCCCATTGCAAATATATGCTCGAGATCCAAGAGTCATCCAGGTTCAAATGCTTGGAGCTGCTCCCTGCTTCCTCTTGAGAGCAACATTCAAATCCATGCCCCGGTATTCTGATGTTATTTCCAAGTGTATTTATTCAGTAAATACTGACAGCCCACAGAGTGGGAGGTACTGTTGTAGGTACTAGAGACCAGTTAGGCTTTGAGTCTTGTTACAACAGAAGCTGTCCTGGGAGAGGGTGTGTCACATTGCTTGTCCCCTAGCTGCTTGAAGGCTGTCGGTGGTCCTGGCAAGCTCAAACCCCTCAGCCTGCCTCCTACAATCTCGGTCATCCAGCAGGAAGCGCTTCCCAGCCCCGCAACAGTGCTCTCCCACATCCCTCTCTCTTCCTTCCTTTCCCTGCCCCTTATGTAGGGCCCAGTTCACATCCCTACACCTGAAGCCCTCCCTGCTCCCATCCTTCCAAACTTGAGTTCTCTTGAATTTCTCTGTAGTTTCTTAGGACACTGAGCTCTGGCTACCTCCTATTGCAGTATTTGTATTTGTGTGTTTTCTGCACCCAGAGCTATAAGGAGGGCAAGATTTATAGCTTGGTGCCTGCCGTGTAGGAGATTAAGACACATTGAAAGAATGCATGCTAATAGATGAATAATTAATCATCAACTCACTTGATTGGAATAAATCTAGCAAGAGCAATAATAACTTTATAGATTATGTTAAAGGCACCTTCTTTTCTTTCTGGGTATGTCTGAGAAGTAGCAGCTCAGAGGCAACTTTTCCATCTTTCAGCCTGAACTTGGGTGTTGATCAGCATGAGCAGAGGTAGGTGGGCTGCCTCAGTGCTCACCCCTGCCCAGAACAGGGTGGCCAACGGCACCTTGGCAGTCAGTGCATCCACTCTCTTTGTAATGCAGATGAAGGAGCAGGGGTGCCAATTGGTAAATATCAAAGCTGGGTTGGGCGGCGCCTGTGGCTCAGTGAGTAGGACACCAGCCCCATATACCGAGGGTGGCAGGTTCAAACCCGGCCCTGGCCGAACTGCAACCAAAAACTAGCTGGGCATTGTGGCGGGCATCTGTGGTCCCAGCTACTTGGGAGATTGAGGCAAGAGAATCACCTAAGCCCAGGACTTGAAGGTTGCTATGAGCTGTGTGATGCCATAGCACTCTACTGAGGGAGATAAAATGAGACTCTGTCTCTACCAAAAAAAAAAAAAAAGCTGAGTTTCTTAACTTTGTGTTCTATACTTGTCTTATGGGAAAAGGACACCCAGATCTTAGTTATAATCATGCCACCTAAATAACAGAGTGTTAACAGGGTACAATATGCTTAAATGAGGCTAGAAAAGTGGGCCTAGTGGTAACACTAACCTGTGCTGGGTTCACCTGCCATCTGGCTCTATAGCTGGCAGCAACCTGTGTTTGTAACGGTTGTGTAGTCACGGAGGCCCGGCCTGGGTCTCCCTGTGGTCCCTTGGAGGTGGTAGTAAGGGGGAGCAGGGTGAGAAGGTGGGGCAGGGTCTTCTAAATGTGCAGATTTGGGGTGTCAAAAACCTGGGTTTCCATACCAGCTTTGACTTATTTCCTGTGAGTCTAAGGATAAGTTTTTCAAGATACCTGTTTCATGGCTTGGCGCCTATGGCTCAAGTGGATAAGGTGCCAGCCACATACACCTAAGGTGGTGGGTTCGAATCCAGCCCGGACCCGCCAAACAACAATAATGGCTGCAATCAAAAAATAGCCAAGCGTTGTGGCGGGCACCTGTGGTCCCAGCTACTTGGGAGGCTAAGGCAGGAGACTCGCTTGAGCCCAGGAGTTGGAGGTTGCTGTGAGCAGTGAAGCCATGGCACTCTACTCAGGGTGACAGCTTGAGGCTCTTCTCAAAAAAAAAAAAAAAAGATATCTGTTTCATCACCTATCACTGGGGACAGTTATAACAATCGCATATAAATATGTGGGAACAACAGTGAACAGCAATTACACTATGGCTATCAGGATCAGGGATGGGTGGGGAAGCTGCATTCTTTACCTTATGTATTCCCCCAGTTTTAGTTTTTAGTGATGAGCACATAATCCCTCCATAGTCAGGAAAAAAAGCCATAAAGCTCTGAGGGTTCCGGTGACTGTAATATCTGTACACCTTCTGACTAACTGTAGGTCATCGCCCCGACACCCTGTACTGGGCCTGGGAAGCTAGAATTTCGTGTCTTCTCAAGCTGCCAATATTTGTCTTTAGCAGCTCGTCAAATTTTCCTGGGTTAGTACATGCCCTCCGTCCTAGAACCAAAACACAGATAACTTTTCTCCTTTTTAATTTTCAAAGTTTTCTTATCCGCTGCCCCCTCTTTAGGTTGCACTGAAGCCTGTTTGGAAAGGTGACCTTTTTGACGCCGACGGGTCCCACAAGCCTCATATCCCCGCGCCCACTTCGCACAGCACAGTGAGAGGAACACACATCAGACCTTTCTTGTTAACACTTGGTGCTGGCATCCTGGCTCTCATCCCAAGAAAACACACAAACCAAACCAAATCCACAGCACTTCAGAAACTCTAATTAATGCTTGCCGCTGGCCTGGGCTACACAGAAATAGCAAATCCCACAGCCCCAATTTTATGTTTGGAGAAATCAGTATAAGCAACTTTTCAAGGCTTCTCGGGGTCAGATAACAGAAGCCAACTTGCAGGGCTTGGGCCGGCCCTGCCCCTGGGAGTTCTAGCACTTGACCTGCCAAACTCCATCTTGTGCTGCGCCCTGTGTCTACTGCCCCCTAACCCCATTTACATGGCAGCTTTTCTCTTATTCCCAGGATTATGTTCATGCCAAACTTTCTCATTTCCAACTGACAACTTATTTGCTTACTTTCCTTTAATCTGATATAGCCCAGAAATTTTAGCCATAACTTTCAAGTTTAGCGTGCTAATTCTAGTCGATTAAAAGGTCTGTGCTGATTTTGATACTCGACACAAACGCGAACTTCAAATAGTCTCTTTCAGGTTCAGCAGCTCTGCCTCCTCCACCTTCCACCCAGGAGCCTACCCAGGTCTGGGAAAGATCTGGGATGCCCAGACTCCCTTTTTTCCTCCCCACATCTAGATCAGGCACCCTTCTACTTCATTTTCCCAATCTTGAAATTGGCAAGGATATATATATATATGTACCTTTCCTGAAAGAGTCAACCATAAAAATTCTGAAAAAAATATAAAACTTCACAAAATCTTATGGAACTTATCCAATGGGAATGAAAATGTAGTAAGTCAGTGCTTTCTAAATATTTATTAATCTGGCCAGTTTTTTTTAGGGGCTTCAGGATGCTATGTATAAGGCTAAAATAAAACTTAAAAAAATATTTCTGGGAAGTGTGCTGTTGAAAGCCAACTGGATGGTCTGCCTTAAGAAACCCGTAATGTAAGATGTTAGTAATCAGGCATTTATAGACTGAAGTCTGTTACTTCTGGCAGCAAACACCTAGAGAACGAGCACATGGCCCTTGCTTCTTCAGAGGAAAAAATATGCACAGGAAAGGACATTAACACAGTTATAAAATAAAGTAGCAACAAATGAAAAGTATATAACATTAATTGAATACATAAGCACTAAGGAGCAATGAGAGGCATTTGGAGGGTATTTGGAAAGGCATCCTCAAAAAGGACATTTTTTAGTCTGTCTATTAGTTTTAATAACTTTAGTTTATCATTCTTGATTTTAATATGATTTCAGGAAAAGAATATTGGTGATCAAACCTTTTAGTAATGCCATAACATGAATGGCTTAACACAACACAAACGTATCTTTCAGTTCTGTCACTCTAAAAGTCTGACACAGGCAGGTCTCACTGGATTAAAATCAAATGTCAGGGCTGTGCTCCTTTCTGAAGGCTGTGGGGGAGAATCCATTTTCTTTCCTTTCTAGCTTCCAGCTGCCTATATTCCTTGGCCCCTGGCCTCCTCCCTCCATCTGCAAGCCAGCAATGACGGGTGGATTCTTTCTCGTAGCACATCATTCCTACCCAGCTTCCATCATCCCATCTCCTCCTCTCACCTCTTCTGCCTCAACTTTTCCAGACTCTTGTGGAGTCAGAGTAGAATTATGGTTACCAGAAACTAGGGCCAGTATGTGAGTCAGTCAGACTAAGGAGGTCAGTCTTGATCCTACATGCAATGGGAACCTTCTGTTGGCTTTTATACAAATAGCAATGGGGTTGGGGGGCAGGAATTTTTGAAAAACACAGAAGAGCTCAGATATAAAGTTTTAAAAATTACCTCAATCCCATTATCCTGCGACTCCCCCCAAAAAGCATTGTGAATATTTTGGTGTGACTTTTTTGTTTCTCTCTCTCACCTCGTCTGCTCACTGACTGGAACATAGGCACACATTCATACAGATTTCAGATCCCAGGATGTATTTTCCATTAACTGTGTTTTTAATACAAGTATAAGCATTTTTTTTATTTTTAAAAGTCTTGTGCACCATGCCAGATGCAGTGGCTCATGACTATAATTCTAGCACTCTAGGAGACAGAGAAGGGAGGATCATTTGAGCTCAGGAGTCTGAGACCAGCCTGAACAAGAGTGAAATACTATCTATACTAAAAATAGAAAAATGGGCCAGACATCATGGGGCACACCTGTACTCTTAGCTACTGGGCAGGCTGAGGCAGGAGGATCACTTGAGCCCAAGAGTCTGAGGTTTCAGTGAGTTATAATGATGCCACTGCATTCTACCTAGGGCAGCAGAGCAAGACTCTGTCTCAAAAAAAAAAAAAAAAAGAAAAGAAAAAGATGAAGAAAAGTTCTTATGTAACAGTGTTATTCGTGGCTGCATGGCATGGTACTCTATGACATGTATCTACCAGCAGGCTAACCCTGCATCCCTGGCCCTGCTCACTCATTTGGACAGCAAGGACAACAATGGAAAGAACTGGTATTTGTTCTTTGCACATATTTTTTAAAAACCTGTTTTATCATTTTATCCTTTACCTCGTCTTTCACATGGTTAATATTTTATTTGACTGTATGAAGCACACAGCACCGACGCTGACAGTGTGTTTCAGTGAACAGTTCTCAGGTGCACACCGGGGCTCTGCCTCTTCAGTAACACCTGTTCATCTCCTTTTATGTTGAGATATGTACATATTTCAGCATGTTCCGTGTTGATGTTGTTTCGTTGAGTGTAAACTTAGTATAAACCGGCTGGGTTTTACTAACAGTGATATAGCTGGATTACTTTTGGGTTACATCTCTACAAATTATGACAATATTCTCAAATAAAAAAGCCAGAGGACTAGTTTATGTAAGTTATAGAACTAGCTCAATGTTTCTAATAACGTATGGGTGAGAAGTGGTCTGGTGCAGTGGGCCATTCTCATGTGAGAAAATAGTCTCTAGGTGCTCTCTGTACATGACTGAGCCATTGATCTGGAGCCACCTTTATAGACTTTGCTCCAGGGTGCAGTGATGCCCCATATTAAGAGGAACCTCCTGCATGCCGTCTTTCCATCTAGTATGCTGGAGACACCCATGGGCTTCCTGGTCTACGGGATACCTAATGTGTGTGTGTGTGTATTTTTTTTTTCTTTTTTGAGACAGAGTCTCACTCTGTCACCCTGGGTAGAGTGCTGTGGCATCATCATAGCTCATAGCAACCTCAAACTCTTGGGCTCAAACGATACTCCTGCCTCAGCCTCCAGAGTTGCTGGGACTACAGGCACCTGCCACCATGGCCAGCTAATTTTTCTATTTTTAATAGAGATAGGTCTCACTCTTGCTCAGGCTGGTCTTGAACTCCTGAGCTCAAGTGATTGACCTGCCTCAGTCTCCCAGAGTGAGCCACCATGCCCGGCCTAATTCCTAATATATATATATATATATTTTTTTTTTTTTTTTGAGACAGAGCCTCAAGTTGTCCCCCTGGGTAGAGTGCCATGGCATCACAGCTCACAGCAACCTCCAACTCCTGGGCTCAAGCGAGTCTCCTGCCTCAGCCTCCCAAGTAGCTGGGACCACAAGTGTCCACCACAACACCCAGCTATTTTTTTGGTTGCAGCTGTCATTGTTGCTTGGCAGTCCCAGGCTGGATTCAAACCCACCACCTTAGGTGTATGTGGGTGGTGCCTTAACCACTTGAGCCACAGGCATCGAGCCCCTAATACCTAATATTCTTGACCCATACTAATGAAAGAGGTTCTTGCTTGGGGGCTCCTTTCTTCCTGTAACCTGCCCTTATTTCCAGGTTGGGAATATTTGTAAAAGTCTGTAAGTATCTCTCTCACTTATTTCCTGGGGCCCTAATTTTCTCAGGAAAGGAGCTTTCAGTCCACTTTAGCTTCTCCCTTTAATATGTGAGGAGTGTTAAATACCCGTGATAGTAGCCCTCTTTCCTAAATGCCTCTGCAGAAGCAGCTTTGAACAGAATACATACATGATTAACTGAGGGAGTTAGAGAAATCACACGGAGAGAAATAAAGAAAAACTAATAGCTGTTAACAGTGCACTATGTTCTAGGCACAGTGTCTCCCCTACCTGCCCTTTCTTTAGAGCACCTGTCACCATCTGGCATGATTATTTTTTAAATATTTATCATTTTCCTCTCCTTGTTAAAATATATGTTTGGGAAGGGCAGACAGTTTTCATCTTTTGTATTCATTTCTATACCCAAGAAATCTATAACAGTGGTGCAATGATAAGTAATTGTTGAGTAAATGTTCTTTAAAGAAAAATGTAAAAAGGAATGACTTGAGAAAGACTCCAAACCTTTAAAGATCCATAAGAGAGATTGGCTAGATGCCAGAGGTATTTGATTCTAATAGCCAATGTTTGTTTGTAAAGTAAAATGTAAGAAATCTTAGATTTCGCTTAATTGGCAACAAGTTTAAGAGACTTAAGTTTACTTATGACTGACCCTAACATAAATTTAAAATGACTCAAACAGGAAGTCACGACTATTTGGACTATTTATATTCATTTCAGATCCTTTCTTTTATATCACTTTGTAAAAACTCCCTTAATTCTGAGCTTATAGCTGACTTTTGGCTGCTTTCTCAAAAGAGAAACAAATAAAGAGGAGAGAGAAACTGAGCTCAAGTACTATCTTCCCTTATCTTTTGACTCAGAGATAAGAATTACTTGTAATACAATATATTTCATTTAAAGAAAGTTGAGAATCGCGCCTGGTTTATTTTTTGGACAAGTTAGAACGTAGTACTTCATTTCTCATTGTTAACAACTGATGTTTTAATAAACCAAATGTTAGAGACTGAGAAAGAATCCAAATCTTTCCCTTTTTCTAATTTGAAGCATATTTTCAAATTTATATGAGTTTTTTTCTTAATCTTTTCACAAATTATAAAGAACAGCATTTACCCGACATTGAACTCAAATACACTTTTTTTTAATGAACATAATGATAGCAGAAACCAATTTTAAAAAAGAAAAGACAGAGATACACATAAACCATCAGACGCTTGGAAGAGCATACAAGCAAATCTAAGAACTACATTTTTCATAATTCTACGTTTTCCCTTTAAAAAATCGCTTTCCAAATTGTTGATGGTTTGGCAGCTCCGTGGATGACATCAGGTCTTCCATTGTGCAGTATCTGCTTTCTTTTAGTTAACTTGGTGACACTTCATCAAGTTTTAGTGATTAAGCTGAATTAAAAACCAACTGGGTTTGAGTTTAAATTCCCCTAACTGCTAAACCAAACATATTTCTGACTCCAAGCCTGCTATTTTAGACACTCCTGAAAACTTATATTTCCCATATGCTGCTTTATTTCTAGAAATAGAAGTAATCCAAGTGAGAGCAAAATGCACGCCTCAGAGTTACTAAGCACATCTGTCAAAAGTGCTGCATTACCCGTGCAGCGCCCCAGCGTTCAGATGCTTTCAGACCAACCATCATCTTTTCTATTTATCTTAACCTGACCCAAAACCAAGAGGATAATAATCTTGGCATTGCTTTCCCAGTTCAGAAAATCAGAGATAGTTATTGAGCTACAATATCTCAGCAGTGGAGGGCAGATTCTTGATGATCGATAAGATAAGGATGAAAAGATAATATCAGAAATCAGGCTACTAATAGGGAAGAAATGAACAGGCTGTGAACAGGACTAACAACTTTCCTGCATCTCCCAGGGATTCACCTGTGCCCACCAGATGACAACACTCACATTCCACCGTCTGGTCTACCACCCTACTCTGAAAGGAGCATCTCTTAAACTTGAATGTGCACATGAATCCCCTGAGTTGGTTGGGCTGGGGGCAAGGCTTGAACTCTGTGTTTCTAGCAGACTTCCCCGTGGTGCAGATGCTGCTGCTTCTCTGACCAAAATTTTAGTAGCAAGTCCCTAGTCTACGGGACTTTCACCTGATTTGAAGCTCAAGATTTATAATTTAAAATATTTGCATGAATATTTGATCTAAGGCTACTTTTTGTGAGATATGCAATGCCGAGAAGAGATACAAGACGTTAAATTTCAAAACTGTTTTACAAGCGTTTATAATTTCCTCCCTAGTTTCTCTGTAGGCTAGCTGTATAGCAGTTTACGTTATCTCTCTGATTATCCAATGCTAAAATGTTTTCTGATCCTAAAGTAATATGACGCGTTCAATGAAAAAAGTCAAAATATATTCAAGCCAGCAAAGGCATGAAGACTTTAGAGCTCGTCTCAGAAGCTTGGTCCCTTTTCTTTTTGTCCCTAATGTTCGTGTTATGTCAACATTCAAGAAAGAAAATCCAAGCAGTGAGCTGAGTATGTACCATTCTGGAAGTGGATCCCTGGAAATAAAAAATGAGGTAGCAAACTTCTTCTCCCCCACCAAATTTTTATTAAGATCCTGCTTGGGCTGTGGATTCTGACCCAAAGTACTTCCTCTGGTCTTAGAGAAGTATTGTGGACAGGTGTAGACAAACCCAAACAAGCCCCCAGAAAGAATAAGTAGAGAAACTTGGTGACCACTTTTGGGTGCCAAGAAGGAAAATTCTCCACACTCATGACTCCATAAAGGGCTGAGAGGCTCTCTTCCCCTGGCATTGCACACCATGCATCTGTGTCAAAGTAGTAGATGAGACCGTTGATTACTGACTATTCTGGGCTCCCTGAATGTATTGTCGCATCTCTCAGAAAATAAAAGCATAAGCATGTCTACATTTTCAGAGAATGTGAAAACGGATCTAATCACTTACCATATTCAGAGGGAAAAAGGCAATGGTGGAATCTAATCAGGTTACAGTTTTCCTTTAAAACATTTAGAGATTGGAAATAAAACATAAGTTATATTTATGAGAAAAATAAAATATAAAATTTATGTTCAGTATCATCTCAGTTGTGCACAAATATAATACAGGCATCAAAACAGGGTTAGAAAGAATATATCAAAATGTTATAATGGTTAATTAGGTTGGGAGCATGAGATTATGAAAAACATAGTATTCTTTACATTCTCTCCAGTATATATATTACTTTTGCAACTAAAATTCTACAAAAGACAAAGAAAAAGGAAACAAAGCAACACTGTGACCAGGCTAAAAATCTCCCTCCACTCTAAGTGTCAAAATCTCTGTTCAGCGACCTGGGTCTGTAGTTAATTGTTTGATGTTTTTATGTGGTATAGATCTGTATACTGCCTCGGTGACAGTAACAAATTAGAGTGTCTCAGTAAAGACCAAACTCATCAATTTCTCCAAAATCTGTATTTGATTAATTCTGCAAGGGTCCAGGTCAATGTTATTCCTCAAACCTTATTATTTTAACAAAGAAGCCCAAAGTTTCCAGCTTTGTCAGAAAATTCATTATCACTGTAAAACAGCAAAAGGTCACAGAATGTCTCCTTCTACAATAAAACAGCACAGAAGAAAAATCCATTTTCCTCCACAATTCATTACCCCAGCAGAACTGAGAGAAACCTTTGACATTTCAGATCCTTTTGCTTCGGGGGAAATAAATGTTTCATAGATCATGGAGAAAAATGACAAACAAATTAATGAAAAGCAAATACACTCCTGCAGGATACCCAGCCATGCCAGACCAAACACAAGTCAGAGTCAGCTTTTAGGCCCCGGTCTTTCCAGTTCTGAAGAGTGACAGTTTCCATAATGGCATCAGCACTTTAGTTAGAGAAAGCTGTACACACACCAAAGGAATACAAATTAAAGAAACATGTGGTGGAAAGAACAGAAAGAAATTCTATCATTTCATGCATATTTAACTGGAGTGGGAAAGTCATTGCTGGCAAGACATTATTGAAATCTTGAGCTAATAAGTGGAAGCATTCTAGAAGTTACTCGCTCCCCCTCCTCAGAATGTGTTATAAAAAAATGATAACTTGCCTGACTTCAGCAGCACTCCGTTTTCCCACATTCTAAAAATTCCTTCCTTTCATTCTGCCTCACTCTTGCCACTAAACCTGGTCAAGAGGTAATTTCCAGGTCCGTTCTCCGTGTCTTCAATTTGCTTGCATGAATTAATTTTAATACCACATTTTAATTATTTGTCTAAACACAAGCAATATGAGTAAGGCCAGAATTCACCGTGACCCACCCATACCCAGTCTCCCTCCACAAAGATGACTGCCACAAACAGTTTTGTTCTTCCAAAGCTTTTTAGATGGACTTATTTAGATAATACCGATTTATGGAATCATGTGTGTGTGAATACTTTTTTCACATAAATGGTATAATATAAAATGTACCTTTGGGAGGAGGGAGGCCACATACTTTTTTGTCCCAACAGTCTGTCTTAGAGATCTTTCCGGGTAAGTTACCCTGTTTTGCCCCCCAAAGGGGGATCTGGCAATTTCTCTAGACGTGTTTGGTGGTCACAGCCTGACTGAGGGATGCTACTGGCATCTAGAAGGCAGAGGCCAGGGAAGCTACAAAACATCCCGCCATATGCAGAACAGCCCTGTGACAAAGAAGTATCCGCCCTTGGCAGTGATGCCAAAGCTGAGAATCTTGGTATAGATTTCCTCTATTCCTCTGACTGCTACATGGCATTCTGTAGTTTATTTACCCAGCCATGTGGTGCTGTACATTTAGATGAATTTTAAAGTCATGTCTGTTTGCGCTCGCCAATGAGTGTTTCTTCCATGTACTTTTTACCCAGCTGCAATCAGCCTTCTTTCCTAACCACCCTGAAGTCCATTTCCATTGCTACAATGAAATGTCACAGTCTAGGCAATTTGTAAATAATAGAAGTTTATTTCTCACAGTTCTGGAGGCTGGGAAGTCCAAGACCAAGGTGCTGGCAGATGTGGTGTCTGGTAAGGGCTGGTTTCTGCTTCCAGGATGGCACCTTGTTGCTGTGTCCTCCAGAGGGGAGGAACACCGTGTCCTCACCTGGTAGAAAAGATAGAAGGAAAAAGGGAATGAACTCTCTGCCTCAAGTTCTTTCATAGGGCACCAGCACCATCCATGGGGATGGGGTCTTCAGGGCTTAATCACCTCCCAACAGCCCCACCTCTTAATACCATCATGCTGGGGTTAATTCCAGCATGTGAGTTTGGGAGGGACATATTCATTCAAACCATAGCAACCCCCTGCAGGCTACCAAAGGATTTCTCAATCCCTTGGCTCTTTTTCAGTCTGTGCCAACTTGGCCTTTCTGTGACATCTCCCAATATTCACCAGGCCCTTCTTCTTGAAGCATGTGCCCCAGCCCTGTGCCCCGGCTTACCTCTCTGACCCTGCCGTCCCTATCAGCCTCAGCGGCTGGCCGACCAGTAACACCCCTGAGCTCTGGCTGCCTTCCAGGCCCTGTGCCAGGCATTGAGGATATGAAGGTGGACTATGGAAGATTCCTTCTGGAATCTCCCAAAGGGAAGCATCACCTAATCAGGGCATATGTGAAGTTTGCTGAGTGAATAAATGATTTAGAGAAAAGATTTTGTAAAATATTTTAAAGGGCAGTGGGAAATGTTTTTCCTTTAGGATTCAGAATTCACTGCATATTTGATCTTAATGACTACTTCTCCCACAACATGCATTCCAAAAAATAAATCAGGAAACAGGCTTTCCTCACGTCTTTCTACCGTCACTTTTTCCCCCTGCTTTGAAACAGCAACTGCATTGTTTGATATTCACTCTGCAGGGAATGCACTTGGCCTTTGCCAGCAGAGAAAAGATCAAATTAGAGAAGCAACCCTGCTTGCTGCAGGCTGAGGAGGGGGGAGTCAGGCCCTGGAACCTTCCTTCCCCACCCCTTCTTCAAAACCTCAGGGTAGTGGGACTGTCACATGCCAGCAGCCCGTTCCTTCCTCCTGTGGGGAGATTCCAGGAGTGGACTGAGCTGTAACCACCACCTGGTCTTTGTCTCCCTGGATCAAGGGATCTTAAGCACTTACCTGAAACTTGACAGCAAAAGAAATCTCAACCATAAATCCAACTCCATGCTGAAATAACCCCCTTAAGTGTGTGCTGAATGCTCACTCTGCAGGCCGTGGGGACACAGAAAGGTAAATGGGACATGGCCCCTGCCCCCAGGAGGCCAGATGGGTCCAGGAGGGAAGCAGTTATAAACACCACCTACAAAGCAATACACAGCGCTTAGTCCTAACACGAGGGCTGAGCAAAGGAGATTGCCTAAGGAGAAAGGAGGGCTTAGTTATGATAGGGGATCAAGCAAGGCACTTGAAAATCATTTCCCTTCTCTCTTAAAAATAAGAGAAGCTTTGTTTGATGGAGTCTTTCGGTTTAGACACAGTGAAAGTGGGGTTTACACCAAGCGAAAGTAAACAACAAGAGAGGAGAGGCCTCATCCATGGTTCCGCGGTATTTCTTCCATACAGACATAACAGACGTAAATAACCAAAAAAGCGTAGATGGTGGCAAATATGGTGAAATAATCAGCAAGCAATGTGTTCTGAGGATTTACTACTTTTGTTTTAATTTAATTTATTTAATTTTAAGTTTATATAATTTAACTTTTTAAAAAAAATTTTTTTTGAGACAGAGTTTCACTATGTTGCCATGGCAGAGTGTCATGGTGTCACTCACAGCTCACAGCAACCTCAAACTCCTGGGCTTAAGCAATATTCTGCCTCAGCCTCCCAAGTAGCTGGGACTACAGGCACCCGCCACAGTGCCCGGCTATTTTGTTGTTATTGTTGTTGTTGTTGTTGTTGGAGTTGTCATTGTTGCTAGCTGGCCTGGGCCAGGTTCAAACCCACCCTCTGTAACCACTGTGCTATGGGCACCAAGCCTAATTTAACTTTTGACAGTGGCTGTGTTTAACAATGGTTTACAAAATCCTTGAAAATATAACACACTTCAGCATCCACGGATGTAGCCCTAAGTCCTCTGTTTGGCTCCAAGCTAAATTGGCCTCCTTTGTGACCTGCCATCCCCAACTGAGTTACCACCCAAAGAGAAGGGAGAGGGGTTAGCAGGTGCCAGCACTTGCCATGTGGCAGCCACTGTGCTCAGGACTTTACTGATGCATTTAACTTTATTGCATTTCACCCTCACGCTAATCTCATAGCAAGGAATTTAACGCAAAACCCTATTTGTCTGTGCTTTTTGTCATTGTATCCCTAGGACTTTGGACAATGGAGAAGCACAAATAGCATTCGTTGCATGAATGAATGAACAAGCTGAGGATGAAACCCAGCTCCTCAGCCTGCACACAAGATCCTCTGTGATCTGGCCCCAGCCTTGCTGTGCAGCCTCCTGTCCCAGCACATGCAAGGGCACACCTCTCACTGGCACATACACCCCACCAAGCCCCCCAATCTCCCAGACCCCCACTCCCGCCCCACCCCTGGAGGTCCTTCCATCACGTTGCTTTCTTAGGTCAGGTTTCCCAGAAGCAGACTCTGAGAGATTCCAGTATGTTGATAAGTGGAATAGGAAGAAGTCCCCGTGAAGCGAGCAAGCTGGGGTGGGCAGGGGAGAGCTGAGCTGTGATGCTGTTGCAGGAGAGGCCTCAGCAGGTCCCACGGGGACTCTGCATATGGGGTGGATTTATTCATTATATTAAATATATCAAGGATCTTAATTTGACTTATTTCTATTTCTGTTCAAGTCATATCACCTGATTCTTTTTTTTTTTTTTTTTGAGACGGAGCCTCAAGCTATCCCCCTGGGTAGAGTGCCATGGCATCACAGCTCATAGCAACCTCCAACTCCTCAAGCGAGTCTCCTGCCACCGCCTCCCAAGTAGCTGGGACCACAGGCGCCCGCCACAACACCCAGCCATTTTTTGGTTGCAGCCATCATTGTTGTTTGGCAGGCCCGGGCTGGGGATTCGAACCCGCCACCTTAGGTGTACGTGGCTGGTGCCTTAGCCAATTGAGCCACAGGCGCCGAGCCATATCACCTGATTCTTAAAGACACACCCACTTATTGCCCCGTATGTGGTCACAGATGTCTTGCAGAGTCTATATGTACATTTGTCTTTATTTATGTCTCTACTTGCTTATGTTGAAGCCAAGTGAGGAACATAAAGGGTATATAGCTCAAGCATAGAGGCTCTTACCATTAAATGGCTAAGCCCAGCCAGATGAGGGCAGAAAGCAAGATCTGACAGGTGCCTGGGATGGGGAAGGGAAGGACAAACAGGGGAGGGAAGCAGTTGGTTGAATGGGTCAGTGAACAGGACAATAATAATCTTCCTAGTAGGAAGGTTATGTCTGACCTACTAATGGCTGTTATTTATCTCCTCAAGTGGAGAACTGATTGAGCTGGAGTCTGGAAGGCAAGTGGGATATACTGTAGAGGTTCCCAGAGGGCTGCCACATTCCTCTTCTGTGCTGTGTAACAAAGTACCACAAATTTAGCAGCTTAAAATAACACCCACTTGTTACCTCACAGTTCCCTAGGTCAAAAGGCTGGTTGGGCGGGCTCAGCTGGGTTCTCAGCACAGGGTCTCACAGGCTGAAATCAAGGTGTTGGTCAGGCCGGGCTCATTCCAGCAGAACTCAGTTGCTGTGGTTGTAGGACTGAAGTCCCCATTGTCTTCTCAAGGACTCCTCTCCCCTTCTCAAGTTCATGCACCATGGGCCCCTCCATCTCAAAGTCAGCAGAGAACCTTCCTCTCCTCAAATCCCTCGCACATTAGAATTCCTGTGACTTCTTTCCTGTTACATGCCCAGGAAAACGCCTTGCTTTTACAAGGCGCTGTGATTAGGTCAGGCCTATGCAGATCAGCTCTGATTGTAAGGTCCTGGATTAGTAACCTTAACTGAATCTGCAGAATTCCTTTTACCACCCAACATAACCTAATCACAGGAGTAACCCCAGGGGGAGAAGCCTATGGAGGCCACCTAAGAATGCAGCCACTCCCGGCTGCCCAGGGTGTAGTTCCACCTGACCTTGATAGGATGCCTGGAAATCTAGGCTGAGAGACCAGAAACTTGTGACTATGGGGACATAGGGAGTGACACAGGGAAGGGACAGATTCTCCTAGAGCCAAACAGAGGACTCAGAATCAGACGACTGTGCTGAGAGTTAAGCCCCTTTACTCTGTGTTTTTATTAAGCAGCTGCTTCTCTAGGCCCAATTAGTCACAAGAATAATGAAGGGGACAGAGCTCTTGCCCTTGAGGAGTTTACAGGCCCATGACATTATAAGGAATCTCCTAGACTGGAAATGTTGTCCTGACTCAAGTTTACCTTGAGGAATCTACTTTCCTGCGGGATAGTAATTGTGTGTGTTTTGCAGACAAGCCCAAGTGCTTGTTGCTATTGCAGCTCTCAGGGTGTAAGGCAAGACCTCCAGAGCCACAGCGGTAGTTCTGAAAGGGGCCCCTCAGGCCACGTTGGCTCCAGCAGAAACAGCAACAAAGGCAGGGACAGGGCACCTGGCTTCCAGGAAAAGTGCGCTCATAGAGGCAGAGGGGCTCCGGGGGCCGGCTTGCTTGGATCAACTGTAAACCACCACAGAAGGGTCAGAAAATTATTTCAAAATATCTCCAGAGATGAGAATTCCTCAGTCTCCATGATAGTCAAAGATCTTTATTTTACCTTTTCCCGAAAGTAAATTCCTTTCCCTTTCTTCATTCCTTTGTGGAAATAAAATGCAAGTCCTTCACACTCATCTGACGGTAACGTCACGTGCGGCTTACTTCTTGGCCTTCGAGTGAGTAATGCTTGGAACTTATTACCCAATAACACCTGGACCTGAGGGGAAAAAGGGAAAGTCAGATAAAAACAGACATGTGGAAAAGCCATCTTCGGGAAAATGTGGGAACAGGGATGCTCGGCCTGAGCACTTTCCTCTACCTTTTTGACAGGCTGCCACATATGGTTTCACAGGTTACTAACCGCACACGGGCTCAGCCTGTCCTCCATTTCTTTTGTTTGTTTTTTTGAGACAAGAGTCTCAGTCTGGCTCGGCGCCTGTGGCTCAATTGGTTAAGGCGCCAGCCACGTACACCTAAGGTGGCGGGTTCGAATCCCCAGCCCAGGCCCGCCAAAACAACAATGATGGTTGCAACCAAAAAATGGCCAGGCATTGTGGCAGGCGCCTGTGGTCCCAGCTACTTGGGAGGCGGAGGCAGGAGACTCGCTTGAGCCCAGGAGTTGGAGGTTGCTATGAGCTGTGATGCCACAGCACTCTACCCAGGGGGATAGCTTGAGGCTCCATCTCCAAAAAAAAAAAAAAAAAAAAGTCTCAGTCTGTTGCCCAGGCTAAAGTGCCTTGGCATCAGCCTAGCTTCACAACAACCTCAAACTCCTGGGTTCAAGTGATCCTCCTGCCTCAACCTCCTGAGTAGCTGGGATTATAGGCACCTGCCATGACACCAACTGGTTTTTCTATTTTTAGTAGAGACGAAGTCTCACTCTTGCTCAGGCTGGTCTCTAAGTCCTGACCTCAAGCAATCCTCCCACCTTGGCTTCCTGGAGTTGCTAGGATTATAGGCATGAGCCACCGCGCCCTGCCCTTTCCTCTATTTTTTTTTTTTTTTTGAGACAGAGCCTCAACCTGTCGCCCTGGGTAGAGTGCCCTGGCATCACAGCTCACAGCAACCTCCAACTCCTGAGCTCAAGGGAGTCTCCTGCCTCCGCCTCCTAAGTAGCTGGGACCACAGGCGCCCACAACAGTGCCCCACTATTTTTTGGTTGCAGCCGTCATTGTTGTTTGGCGGGCCCAGGCTGGATTCGAACCTGCCACCTTAGGTGTATGTGGCTGGCGCCTTAGCTGCTTCAGCCCCAGGGGCTGAGCCTCCTCCATTTTTTAAGTCATGCTTCCTGGCACAGAGAGGGGTGTCTTGTCCTAATCTGAACAAGGAACCTTGTGAGCTTGTGCGGCCATGCTCTACACAGCCTTGCTCTCTCCTTAATCTTGAACCCACAAGCCATAGGAGATGGTGAAAAACAACAGAGGCAAAACCAAGGAAGGAGCAATGACAGAAGGGAAGCCAAGGAAAGGCTTTGGGGGGATCATCAATAGGGAAGGGTGGGGGGGAAATGGGGTGACCATATCACCTCCTGATTAGGAATATAGGGGAAATCATTTGCCTTATTCAGCAACTATGAGACTAGGAAATAAGCATTCTCTTTAAAATAACACTCAAGTACAGTCAACTTTGTGAAAAGAGAAATGAGGTGCGATTAAATTTAAAAGACTGAATAAACTTCATTCCTTTAATTTTGCATACCGGTTTTTTTGTTTGGTTTGGTTGGTTGATTAGTTTGGGGGTTTTTTGCCTTGTGTGCCTTTATATTTTCAACAAATACTCCTTGGTACCAGTGATGTTCATAGCACTCTGTTAGTCCTTGTACATACCATGTTTCCCCGAAAATAAGACACTGTCTTATACTTATTTTTTTCTCAAGAAGATACACTAGGGCTTATTTTCAGGGGATGTCATATTTTTATTAAGTGTAATACAACAATCTACATTTATTCAAATACAGTTAAGTCATCTTCTGGAACCTGACAGGGGGAGCCAACCTTGTTGGTGGGGCTGGAGCTAGTGACTCGTGAACTCCTTTCCTCTAGCCGTTCACTTTGCACAATAGGATGCCTTTGGGGTTACCCGCACCTAACAGCTAAAAGGAGCTGTGGCAGGTAAAAGGTATTCCAGTCTTCCTTACCACTCCACGCCCATCACTAGCTCTTATTATCGGGGTAGGGCTTATATTTAACAAATGCTTGGAAATCCTGCTAGGGCTTATTTTTTCCGGTAGGTCTTATTTTCAGGTAAACACAAGTAGTACTTCTACTCTGGTCTTCAATCTTTGCATAAAAATCACCAGGGCACCATGTTAAAAATGCAAATTCCTAAGCCCTCCCTCCAAAAAGCTTCAGGGCCTAAGCTATTTTGATGAAACACCCAGGCAATTCTGATAATTCAAGGACCACACTTTGAGGAAGGTTCAAGGACCACACTTGGAGACAGGAAGCATATAACCCATAGTTCCCATTCTCAGAGCGTATTTAATTGAGCCCTGGATGTACACCGAGATAAGTATGTCATCTAACAGTGGATGCTAAAAAGCCAAATCATAGTAGAGAAAATAAAAGAATTGGTGAGATACCAGGTGGGAAGAAGAGCACTCCTCAATAGAGTTCTCAAAAGATTTCAGAAAAGGGATTGAGTTTTAAGTGAATGTTCTCCTTTCTTATTGGATTGCTTTTAAGAATCTGTCATAAGAGACTGCACATGTACATGTAAAAAGACACATTTGAAATACATGCACTGAGTTATGTATAATTTCAGCTTGATTTAAGTGTCTGTACTGTTGGAAAACTGTATAGCCTCCAAACGGCATCTGATTATTAAATTCAGATGCCAGAGTGTTTCACTTACAGCGTTTTTTTTTTTTTTTTTTTTGCTCTGTATATTTTCCTTCAGAAGTGGCAGGCCTCTAGACTTCTCAAACTACACTACAAATCAGTGGAATAGAGGATGTGGTCACGAAATTAAACATGAAAACGTCCTATCAACCTTGTGTAATATGGAGCCTTGGTTTGTTCGTATAATCCATACTTGGCACTCGTTCTTTTCCAGGGGATCATTAAGTGTTTTTCCTGAAGAGTCTGTGATACTTGTGTTTTATAATTCTTCCTTCTCACTCAAGCAAGTTTGACTATTAGAATACAATTTCAGCAAATATTTCATGTTCAGAAAGAAATTAGAAGAACATAAAGAGAGCCCTCCCTTTTGCCAGTACTCTTGATATCTACAAAATGAGAAAGGCATAGATTTTTCAGAACACCGCATGACTCTGTTATTTAGAGTAAAAATCACTGGTGTGTTTTTTTTTAATTAATAAATGTTGTGCAGCTTCCAGTAGACACCGTATCTAAGGTTTCATTTGTATAACTGCATGAGTAGAAAAAAGTATTACTGAAAATATAGTTACTTATTCTATGTACATGGACTCTGTGAATTTGTATCATGATCATCAGTTTATTACTATACCCTTATGTACATGTCCCAATACAACTTTAAGCCTTCTAAGCTGCATCTAATGTTATATCGTGTGTGCATGCGAGCTTGAACAGAATGACTTTGTTTCTGTAATGTGACCATACAGATATTTGGGGTTATTTTAATTTGGTTGCAGCCATCATTGTTGTTTGGTGGGCCCTGGCTGGATTCAAACCCACCACCTCAGGTGTATGTGGCTGGCGCCTTAACCACTTGAGCCACAGGCGCCAAGCCAGCATTCACTTCTAACAAGTTGACCTTGACTGTTGTGTAGCCATTTCCAGTCTATTACATATATGTGTTTTACGTATCATTCACAACTTTCCCAGCCCGTTTTCAGATGGTTGCTTATTGAAGAATCCACTCTCCTCCCCTTGCCACTGTAAATGCTCTTCCCTTAGGCCAGGTGGCTGTCCCTCTAGGACACTGCTTTCCTTCCTGTTCAGTTCCCACGCTCTTGCCTGTGTTTCTCTTGTGTCCTTCCCAGGACCTGGCAGACAGCTGAGCACCTGCCGACCACTCTGTAAATAACGACCCACAAATCTCAAGTGAGTAGGCTTTGTGCACTTTCCTATTTCCCAGGCAATTTGCTTGTGGATTTTGTATGTGGACACATACTCAGGTGACCCTGGTATATACTCTTTCCCGCTTGGAGGCGCATGCAGAGATAGGGCACACTAATTTCTAATTACTGAAATACTCAGGTGGATCTGAATTCACATCTTTTAGGCAACACGTGGCCAAAAATTATAAATATTCATCCTCTGGAGTAATAATAGTTTAGTTAGCAGGTATTCTTCCAGTTTAAAGAAAAAATATATATACTGATGAAATATGAATACACTGTTAAAATTTTTATCTGCATTAATAATTGCCATTTTCCAGATATTAAGTTTCTGTTTTTTATATTGCGTTTTCAAGGACATAGTGTGGTGAGGACGCTGTATTCATTGCCTTACTCAGTAGTTCCTGCGATAACCTTATTGATTCTGAACGTTTATGCGCCGTAAGAGAGTTTGCTTTTCCCTCCCACACATCTGTTTTGCTTTAGTCAAGAGAACGTTCTCATGCTAGCCCGCTTTCGATGGGCTCTCTGCTGTCTGCTGAACCTCTGCAACTAACTCACAGATGCAAATGTTTAAAGAGCAGGAACGTTGACATGGTTATTCCTTTGTCTGAAACAAACGTGCCCAGTCACTACTTTTGTCTTTTTCTTCTCCAAAGATCTTACTGTGTCATAAATCCATTGTGTATAATCCTTGTACCCTTGTCTCATAACTCTCATTTTCGAACTGAATTAATTAACTCTTCAGTGGCCGCCTCTGATGAGTTTCGGTATCCTACTAGTTTATTGCTAGTCTGCGGCCTCTTGACGGAATGTAGGTTCTTAAGGAGGGATGAGGGAAGTAGTTTCACTACCCAGAACAGAAACTCATTAACCAAAACAAAGCTCCCTCTCCCAAAACAGTTCTAGTCTACCGATGTGTGGCCTCATTTATTTAATCAAGGGATATTATGGAGCACCCGTTGTTTCACTCTGCTAGGAAATGTGGGCAAGGCAGGGATATTACATTGATGCTGACCCGAACAACCATTCAGTCTAGTTGGAAAGATTAAACCTAAAATAGTGATAGGATGGCAGTGCGGGATCAGTGTCAAAAACGTGCTTCTGCACTGTGTTCTGGCTGCTCCCCACAGCAGGAGTCTTCAGCTAGTCACAACCATAGTGCTGGGCATTTTTTCAAAATTTTAAATGGAACCCAACACTTTAGAATTTGAATTTTTTATTTACTTATTTATTTATTGAGACAGAGTCTCACTATGTCTCCCTCAGTAGAGTGCCATGGTGGCATAGCTCACAGCAACCTCAAACTCTTGGGCTTAGCGATACTCTTGCCTCAGCCTCCCCAGTAGCTGGGACTACATGCACCTGCCACAATGCTTGGCTATTTTGTTGTTGTTGTAGTGGCTGTCATTGTTGCTTAGCAGGCCCAGGCCAGGTTCAAACCCACCAGCCCCGGCATATGTGGCTGGCACCCTAACCACTCAGTACAGGTGCGGAGCCTAGAAGCTGAATTTTCTATAAAAACTTTACCTACCTTTATTTGTTATACTGGGTAGAGCCTTCTGTGTAGTAAACAGTTTATGTTAACAGTACTTTGTCAAAGAATCAAGGCCTTGGAGGGCTGGGGAGACATCCAACCACAATCATTTTCTGGTTCAGCTGAACACAGGACTCTGTTTGAAAGTTCCTAAAACTCCCAAAGCACAGAAAGGCTGACTACAGATCCTAGTTAAGATGTTTAACTAACATATTCCCTGGCAGTACTTACGGTTTGCAAAAGGAAGATCTTGTATTTTCTCAAAATGCATCCTAAATAAAAACTCAGAAGTCATCCACTGCTAATTAAAGTTTTGTGGTTGAAGGTACAGATTTGTTGATGTCTAGAATTAGAACTGTGTAGTGTGTCCCCCAGAAATTGAGCTCTCATGGAGAAAAATAGATGAAATCTACCCCCTGCCAAACTAACTGTCAGCAGAAATCTGGTCTGCTTTCTGAAATGGAATGCAGGTTTCCAAATTCTCTAGACAATCTCTTTCCAAAGCAAATGAGAAACAAATAACTCACAGGCAGCAACTTCATTTTCCACTTAAAGCCAAAAGAGTTTTCTCTTTGCCATTTCTACCTGTGTGTTTACAAGTTAGTTCCCCCTGGAGCACTTGTGCCCATGGTACTAGGAATTTATGATATCAAAGAACTGATTTGGGGCATAAATTAAAATCACTCCCATCCTTATTTCCTCTCCTGCACTGATGCCCTGAACAACAGGCTGTCTATGTCTTTCCCCCCAAAAAGATCTGACTGTCTGACTCTGAGCACTTGAGGAAGAGACATTTGACACTCCGCTCTGGCAGGGAGGTATGAGGAGGGCAGTGAGGTGTGTGGGTGCAGGAAGTCTAGGAGGGCAGGGTGTGCTCGGGGTGCACTAGGGAGCAGCCCCTTTCCTTCTGGGACAGCACATGAATCCCTATCTCCTGGATTCTGGGGTTTGCTGGGCTGCTCAGCATGCTGTGCCACCTGACCAAAGTTTATGGAGGGGGCCCTGAAATGGGTCCTGCTTCCACAGACCTTCTGCCAACATCAGCTGCCACCAGGGCCCCTCAGTGGCCGGGAGTCCTGGGGTCAGCTAGAATCAAGGTGTCAGACAGAGAGGCCTGTAATCTGAGAAGTGTGTCAACAGGCGAGGGTTCAGTCCCTGGTCTGCTGTGTGGAGAGGTCTGACAGGCAGGTTATCAGGATACAGTTATCATAGCAGGTGCATGGGATGAAGAGCACTGGCAGCAAATATGACCAGATGCCTCAGACCAGACAGCTATAGAGTGGCTCCTGCCTGGTGTTGGGCCTGGCCCTGGACTCTGGCGGGCCTCAGTCTGACCACAGGATGTGTCACCCAGCTCTAGCTGAGGGCTAGAAGGGCTGAGCCAGGCCTGACAGCCCCTGCCCTCCTCCCGGAACACTCTCCAGGGTGACCTGCCTCCCTGTCTTGCCTTACTCTTTCCCACTCCTCCACAGCACTGGCCCTTGGTGTAGACACAGGACAGAGACACCATGATATGTGCTGACAGGCCTGTCACTAGACACCTCCCCTGCTGGCAGGGGGTAGGGCTGAAATCCCCTCCAGGAGAGTTGCTACCCTCTTAGAATCCCTCAGTGAGTCCCCAGTGCCTGCTCCGGAAGAAAACTGGACTCTAGTCCCCTCTGCAGAGGCCCCACACAGGTGGCCCTAAGCCAAGAAGGCAGGTCCCACTCTCTGACCACTTCCCTACAGGCTCTCTGCCCCTCCTGTTTCCAAATACCCACCCCCATCCCTCATCCTCACCCTGTCCCTTTACCTTGACCAACCTATCTTGTCTGTTTCTGCCTGGCAAAATCAGGCTCACCCTTTGAGATCCAGTTCAAATGTAAGCTCCCTTGGCAAGGCCTTCCCAGCCTCCACCCCCACCTCCCCTGGCAGCAGTAAGCACTAACAGCCACTCCCGCAGTGCCCACAGCCGTTGTGACAGGGCTGTGCATGCACATGCTTTGCTGGATTCTGAGCATTTCAAAGACAGGGTTCTGGATGTCTGTCCCTTCATCTTTGTACCATTCCCCACAGTGCCTGGAACATACAGTCATGTACGTGTGTCTGTTCTGCAAATCTGTTATCGGAGATAGAAACCTTTAGTTTTAGCTCTGGCTAGTTGAGAAAGTCAAAAGCAGGGCACGTGGAGTAGCTCGTGCATGATGCCTTCCTGTGTGCTGCCTCACCCTGCCCATGTCCAGCAGGAGAGTCAGCCAGGCCACCCAGGGGACCGATCGTCCTGGCTCCCTCTAGCATCGCTGCAAACAGGGTGGGGGCACCACAAAGACGAGGTGGAGGCCCCCAACTGTCCTGAGCTGAAAGTCAAATATGTCCCTTGTGACCTTAAAAGTATTTGGCCTTCCAAAGTCGCCTGTGGCTGCAGAAATCAGGGAAATGCTTTAATGGGAGTGCTTCTCTGTGCCAGGAGGTGTAAATGCAGCTTGAAATGAATTTCACTCCACCCAGTACAGGATGTACCCCACGGGCAAGCTGGGCTGCCCAGAGCCAGCTGTGTGCTCCAGGCCAGGGTCCTCCCAGCCACCCCAGCTCACGCAGGCCTCAGTGGAAGAGCGCCTTCAAAACCATGTGGAATCAGACCGTTTGACCACTATGTAGATGTGTGAAACTACTGGAGAATTATTGTTAATGTTCTAGAAAACATGACTCATCTTTGCACATTACATCACTATTATATGATAATATTGTGATGAGGGTGCCCTTTTTTTGAAGAATGTTTGTCTCTTAGGGATATATACCAAAATATTTACAGAAGAAATGTTGTGATGGCTGCAATTTGCTTTGCAGTAATCTGGGGAGAGAGCCAGGGAAGGAAAGGTAAAGAAGATCGGCCACAAGCTGATGGCTGTTGGCACATTGGTGGTTTTTATGCTGTTCAGACTACTTTTGTGTATGTTTGACATTTTTCATAATATGGGGTATTTTCAGTGTGTGGGAAAGAAGGTAGAAAGATTTGTTCTCGTCCCCTTGTTTCTTGGGTTTGCTTTCTTGTCTCTTGGCCTTGGTCAGGGTCACCTCTGAGGAGGACGTAGGGAGGGAAGGGGCCAAATAACGACACATCCACTCTTTCATTAAGGTTCCTCAAATATGTTTAAAAGTCTTCAAAAACAAGATGTATCTCCTCCCATTGGTTCAGTGAGGGTGGGGAAGAGCAGGGAATAAGTGCTGGGAACGGTCTCTGCTCCCACTCTGGGATCAGCTTCTTTGGAGGTTAATCACTTGCCCCCTGCCCCGAGGGCTCCCTGCCTTCCTGATGGAGCAGAAACCAGCAGTCAGGGCTGTTTTCACAGTGCCCATATCCCAGGGGAGGTGGCATGGGGGCATTTTAGAGGAAAGACACTGTCATTGGGCTAACTTGACAGCCATCTGATAAAGAAGCATTATCTGATGGAGCCTTGGGGCCACCAGCCAGTTGGGAACATAAAATGGTGGACACGCACAGGGCTGAATTATTCCATCTCTCCAGTGTTCCTGTGGTGTCTCCCTCCACAGATCGGAAGTCCTCAAGCCCATTAGCCCAACATTTCCAGGGTGGATTTTCCACTGGCTCTATGTCCACCACCCTCGGGTTTCGACACATCCCTTCCGCCACCACACCCCAGCATGGAATGGTCTGTGTTCACTGTTGTCCGCCCAGCTCTCTGCCCACGCTGACCTCAGACGTGCTCCTGGAGAGTCTAGGGACTCACTAATGAAGGTGACAGGGGGCAGCTGAGTAACAGTGGCAGGAGTGCACCAGCTGCCTGCATCTTCACACAGCAGCAGAGTTTTCAGCGGTGCCTACCTGCCGGAGTTACCCGTCTGTATAACTCCCCATCCTGTGCCTACATGGCTTGGCAAGAACTGTGAAACCGTGTTTATCATATCCCAGATGTCCCAGGGGCTACAGGTCATGGTGGGCACAGAGATGACTAAGTTGGGATTCATGGTTGGCATGGCTGAGAAGCTGACAGTTGAGAATGAAGAGGCATCTCTAACAGGTTAGAGTGTTAGCACTCTGGTTAGAGTCAACAGCACTTGGGGCCATTTTCCAAGAGTAGGCTCAGGAGGCGAGGTCGGCTGCGGACTTCCTGTGAGGCTGCACAGAACCGCAAATTTTTTAAAACTCAGTTGTGTGGATAAAAGAGGCTAAAAACATTAATACTGCAAGATAGCCCAGAGGAAGAGTGCCAGTCCACAAGTCACATTTGTTTTCTGCAGGAGGCCGTCCCAGTGAACGATGGCAATGATATGGAGAGTGTGGCTGTGTCTATGACAGTGTCGGGTACTGTGCGTTGTACAGCAGAGGACAGTCTATAAAGGTCTTCACCTATGTGAAGCCTCATACCACTGCTCAGATGTAAAGTTGTGATGTGTACCAAGGGATGCTGTGGCTCTGTGGTCTGTATTTTCTGAGCACCAGTTAACTTTGCTGTTATTGTTGTCATCCCTTTTAGTTCCTAACTTACACCACAGGGTGCTAGAGAGGAGGGCAATCCAGAGAAGCTTTTACAATAATAACAATAAAGGCCACCACCATATTTCCTTGCTATTCTGTGCCAGCAGCTGGGTCAACACTTGACATTCACAGAAACCCCATGAAGGTAGGTGGTCATATCAGTCCCATTTTACAGAGAAGTAAAGTAAGTATCAGAAAACTGAAGTGGGGAGGCGCCTGTGGCTCAGTGAGGAGGGCGCCAGCCCCATAAACCAAGGGTGGCGGGTTCGAACTCGGCCCCGGCCAAACTGCAACAACAAAAAAGAAAACTTAAGTGAATTTCCCCCAAGGCTGCCCACTAGAAAGTGCCAGAGCTGGGGTTCCAGCTTCCTGGATGGCTGGAGTCCAGGCTCCCCTCCGTGCTTTCTCTGTCCAAGCAGTGAAGATTGCCCTCTCTCTTTTTTTTTAATTTTTTTTATTTTTTTATTTTTTTGAGACAGAGTCTCACTCTTGTCTCCCTGGGTAGAGTGCTATGGTGTCATAGCTTACAGCAACTTTACACTCTTGGGCTCAGACGATCCTCTTGCCTCAGTATTTCTATGTGAAAGTAGAGATAGGGTCTCACTCTTGCTCAGGCTGGAAGAACTACCCTCTTAAGTGCTGCTTGTCCAAGATTCAACTCTGTAACCAACAGCCTGGTGTCTAGTGTAAAGGTGCCCAGACCCCACCGAGCCCCCAGTGCTGAGCCAGTGATCATCAGAAATGGTCAATGTGCTTCAGCTGGACTTTGCCGCCCACCTAGCCACTCTCCTCCTCAGAGGAGAAAGGCAGGTTGACCTTAAACTTGTCCTCACATATTAGCATTCCTTCTCTACCCTGTTGTTTTTCTAGTCAAGGTCAGAGAGAACCAGAGGAATTGAGTGCTGAGATCCCGAGCTTCGCTCCCTCGGAAATAGCTCTCACTATCATGGAAACTGGAGGAAGAATTTGCATTAGCCTCTTCCTTCAGTGGTAGAAGATGGACAGAAAGAATATAATCATAAATAAAATTAATAAATAGAAACAAAAAGACAGTTTTCTTCCTAACAACCTCATTTTGTTCTGATCTCACCAAACGTTCCCATAGCTGGTCTATCACTATAATGTAGTTATGATAATGTAATATCAGCTGCCCATGTGCCTTGCTGACTTAATTCTGCTCCTCCCTGTCTCTGATCTATCTGATTCTCCACACAGATAAGGGATGAATGCAGAAAGTAACTAACTCAGTTTGCAGGTAAACTTGATAGAACTATAGGATTAAGCCCTTTGCTTGCTGCGATACTCAGCAATTGTTAGGAAAAGGCTTGGGCTATTTTCAGCAGCCCTTTGAAGTGTTATTTATGACAATATACCACTGGTCCGAGTCTCTCTTGCCATCTAATGTGCTTTGAGTAAATCTATGAGGAACCTGCTGCTTCTAAGAAACAGCGTCCGTGTGTCACTCTCACAAAGGCCTGGAAGCTGATGCTGAGGCCCGGCCAGTGGTCTCTAGTTGGCAAATATTCACGTGGCTTTTCCTGAGTTAAGTGCTAAGTAATATAAAAGGACCTTCAGGATACAGCCCCTGACCTCCAGTGGTCTTGGTTTGATAGGAGACTTGCCATAAACCTCAGAAGCCACAGGGAGCCCCTGGCAGCGTTTCCACATTCCCTAAGAGTGCTCCGTGGTGAGGGCCACCGTCTGGGAGTGGCAGGGCAGAGGCAGGCGGACTGTAGCCAAGACTGCAGGGGCGGGAGGGCCAGTCCCTGCCAGGCTGTCAGCATCGGGGAAGTGGGAGCTGCCCACTTTTGTCCCCCTCCAGGATGCACTCTTTGAAAGCAGTTGAGTAATTACAGCTTCCATTTCTGCCTTTGGTTGTTAGTTTGGGTGTATTAATTATCTGCCATGTCAAGAGATTTCCCCTGATCCCTCTGCAGGCTCTCCTTTCCCTCCAGTGGTGCGTTCACTCTGCTTGATAAGTCAGTGGTTTTCATCGCTGCTGTCACATGACAAGTAGGTGGTACCCAGGCTTCCTCTCCTTTCTAACTTACTCTCTACTTTTTTCCTTAAGAAAAGCTTATGTGATTATACTGACTGAGTAAGGCTCTGACCTCAATTACAGGGTGGGCTTGAACGGGGTGACAAGGAAAGGAAAGAGGAATTGGAATAGTTTTCATTTAAAAGAATAAAAAAAAAAATCATCCTGAGCTGGAGTGAAACACAGTCTTTATTTATTTATTTATTTGCCACATTTTCGTTACATCTGCAATGAACAATTACTAATTCTGAGAGATATTCTCTTCCCTGGTAGTTCTGTTTTAGTTCACAATAATCTACCTTATATATGTCTTATGTGAGCTCCTTGAAACTGGAGAACATTAATGATGAAAGACCCTCACCACCATTTGAGTGCTCACTGGTGCCTTTGACTCACTGGGACCACCTAGGGCCCTGCCTTGCTCTGCCAGTGGCCCTCGGTGGGGGAGTAAGGACAATGACACAATGGACAAGCGGGTAACTAGACCTCGAGCTCCGTGCCGGCAGGGACTAGCCCTACAGCATGGTCCCCAGCACACAGTAGATGCTCAATAATCACTGAATGGAACACGACCAGATCCTAGCCCAGCACCAGGCCAGGGTAGATACTCAATAAATATCTGGTGAAATAGCAAATAAATTACCATATTCCATGGGGGAAGAGTTCCAGTCTTTATAGAGCCTGCATCATTCGAACCTTTGGAAGGAATTTGGCCTGGATGAAGCAGGAAAGCCACCGTAAGCAGGGAAGCAGATGGTCAAGCCCTCCAGCCAAAGAGAGCAGCACTGCTTCTGTGGGAACTTGGGTGCCTCTGACCTCACTCGTGGACACTTGGGAGAGTGGAGCCACCCCTGGTAGGAGACTGAAAGCAGCACTCACTGTGCTTTGCCAGGCCCCAGCTTTGGCTGCCTTCTGATAACCCCGTAATTATCTCCTCCATGGGAGGGAGGGATGTGTGCAGAAATCACTTTGTAGTAGCAAATATTTCTTTTTGAAAAGCCTCAGTAAGCTGCCGGCTTTCTCACACATGTTTGAAGGATACCAGAGGACTGATGGGCTAATTTAATTGTGTGAATAACACGAGAAGCATCTGTCCCCAGTGCAGAGGAGAGTGTCTCCTAGTGCCTTGTCAGTTTGGGGGCTGGAGCTCCAGCAGCAGTCTGTGAGTGAAAACCCTCCCTATGAGAGCAGGTGAGTCCCACGAGGACAGGAAAAAGGCCTCTTTTCGGGCCCCAGCACACATGCTCTTTATGTCTTGGAGGAATCCTCTTTAGCACATCCAGCTAAGTGTTTCATCCTCGGGCAAACCAAATAAGGACCGAGATGTCCCTTCCTTGCTCTTGCAAGCAGTCCCCCTTCTCTTTACTCCATTCAGTAAAAAGATCCTGGATTTAATATCTTAGGAGCTATCAGTCCCTTTAAGTCCATCAAGAGAAGTTCATGAGATACCCCTCAGCAGGAGGACCACAGAATTATCTTGGACACAAGTTTAAAGACTGTGGTCCTACACCCTCTCAGGTATCAACGCAAACAGAACAGTTCAAACTCCTTTAATATGAATACCGCAATACTGGCCACCACCTTGGACACCCCTACCTGGGTCGGGGGACTTCACTTTTATTTCCTCATCTATGTACAGGGATGCTTGGGTTAGATGATGTCTGAGGCCCCTCAGAAGCATGAACATTCTTCATTCTATAATAATCATCTCCTTAACTATTCCAGTTTCTTTTCTTTTCTTTCCTTCCTCCCTTTCTCCTTTCCTCCCTTCCTTCCTTCCCAGAGTTTCAGCACGTTGCCCTTGGTAGAGTGCCATAGCGTCATAGCTCACAGCAACCTCAAATTCTAGGACTCAAGCAATCCTCTTGCCTCAGCCTCCCAAGTAGCTGGACTACAAGTACCCACCACAACACCTGGCTATTTTTAGAAACTGGGTCTTTCTCTTGCTCAGCTGGTCTCGAACTCTTTAGCTTAAGCAATCCACCCTCCTTGACCTCCCAGAGTGCTAGGATTACAGGCGTGAGCCACTGCGCCTGGCTCTAGTTTGTTTTCTCTACACCAATGTTTTTCTAAACCAGTGTTTTTCAACCTTTTTTATCTCATGGCACACTTGAACCTATAGTTAAACTTCTGTGCGCACTTAAATTATGTTGACCTAAAACAAAAAGAGTAAAAAAAAAAAGAAAAAGAATATAGTTACTGTGCTTTGTACTTCTTTCAAAAGTAATTTAATTAATGATCTTTAAAAAATTTCACAGCACACTAGTTGAAAATCACTGCTCTAAACATTATTACACCGACGCTGGGGGTGTGAAATTGAGAGGTGACACTGTACGCCAGGGCTGTGTCTCCATCTGCAGTGCCACCCTCTCCGCTCTCCACCTGTCCCCCTCAGATCACTCTCAGCTCCAACTTCGGCACTCTAGTTCATCCACTTATTCAATAAAACTCATCAAGCACCCACACAGCGCTAGGTGCTGAACGTGCAGTACGCTGGTGCACAAATGTGTCATGAGCTCTGCTTTTGGGGATCTTGTGCTTTTCCTGCGAGACTTATACAGGGTGGCCCTAAAGTTTGTGTGCACTTCTAAATGGCACACTATTTGAAATTGCACACGAACTTTATGGCCCCCCTGTATTAAATAAACAAATATATAATTACAGAGTGTAAAATGTGTTATGGAAGATTAATAGTGGTTGACTCGATTGAATTTGGAAGGTCAAAAAAGGCTGCCCTGAGGAAGTGTTATTTGACCTGGAAAAAGAATTATCCAGGCCAAGAGTTGCAAAAAGTGTTCCAGGTCGAGGGAAGAGCAAATACAAAGATCCCTTCAGCCAGGGAGGGTCAGACTGGACCAGCAGAGCTTAGCATGTCCAGAGAACCAAAGGACACCAGTGTGCTTGGAACCTACAGACTGAGGGCAGTGGTGCGCATGAGACCCAAGAGCAATGGGCTGCTTAAGGTAAGGCTGGCTGCTGGAACAAATCAAAATGGATCTGTCTGAACAAAGACATTTGCTTCTTATTCACAAGAGGTGCAAAGTGGGTATACTAAGCACCAGACAGAGCTCTTCCACACAGTATCTTGGGGACCACAGCTCCTTCCATTTTGCAGCTCTGTGGTTTATAACCAGCAGCCAAGGTCACGTGCTTGTTTACACAGGGCTGTGCCCAACAGGGTCTTCTGGGCCAGGCTTGCCTGGAAATGGTGCTCTTACCCCGCTCACATTCCATTAGCCCTCACACACAGCTGCAAGGGAGGTGGGAAGTGTGGTTGGACTGGGATCCCTAGGAGGAGGCAGAGCAGAGGGTGCAGGGCTTGTGGGTCACATCACAGTTTCGGCTTTAGTGCTAGTGCACTGAAGAGGGTGAGCGAGGGCTCACCTGTGGCAGATCCATCCTCGTGTCTGAACCCACACATCCGCTTGCTCATGTCACCCAGTGTGCCTAAACCAAGTTCATCTTCCCTTCCAAAAGCAACCCTCCTCTTAGTGTGCTCTTCCAGTCTGCTGATGGTTCTTTCTCTTGCTCTCTTGCTCATCTAGACTTTCCTCCAGCCTCTGGGCCTGGACTAGCTCAGTACTCACCCAGCTAGGCTCTTTGGCTTCTTTTTGCTCCATACAGGATGCTACTTTGCACATTTACAATACAGAATATCCCCTCCCAGTGACGGAGTTGTTCCTGGCTGTCATATAGAGCAACTCTTTCAGAACATCAGATCTTCTGAGAATCATAATTAGTAATCACAGCATAGTGAATATGGAGATAAATCGTGCTCAAAAAATATACTGGCCTCTAGTTACCTACTGAAAAAAGTTCGAAGTTCTGCAGTTTGGGGGAACTGACCTAATCCATCCTTTCCAACTGTTCTTAACCTGCCCCCCTCCAGCCAGCCAGGGCACCCAACTATTCAAAGTCCAAACAGACTTGGTGAATTCCCACCTTGTATAGTTCCCCTCTGCCTGAGATATGCCGTTCCTACCTGCCCTCTCTGAATCCTACTGACCTTTCAGTATGAGCCCTCACCATCAAGCCTCACCCTCTCTGGGATGCCACCCCTCACCCCACTAACTGGAAAAAGTCTTACCATCTCTGGAGTTGCTTTGCATGTTCCCAGAGCACTTTCCATGATGACTTATATTTACTTAGTGTTCAGTTAATGCTTCAATTATTTAAATTGCATCTTCCTACTCCTTCGGCATATTTCATCTATGGCCTTTAATTGACATTTAGCCTTCCAATTCATTCTAAGCTGCTTATGTAGAGATACTTTCCTGGTATCTACAAGAGTACATGGCACATCCTCAAAAAACAAAAAGAATCAGTTAATGAATGCTTTTCTGTAATTCCTGTGACACCTTGCACAGCTTTTTGAACAGAACAGATGCTCAAAGATTCTTGTTAATTTGTTGCTGTTGTTTAATATACAATCCCTTCTTCTTCTTTTTTTTTTTTTTGAGAAATGGGGTCTTGCTATGTTGCCCAAGCTGGTCTCAAACTCCTGGGCTTCAGTGATCCTCCCACCTCAGCCTCCAAAATTGCTGGGATTATAGATGTGAGCCACCACTCCAGCAATGTATGATCCCTTCTAAAATGCAAAGCCTGAGTCACTTGAGGAAGAATGATTTTTCTGCAAATCCCAGCCCCAACGGTGGGGGGGGGGGGGTCCTTTGGGCAAGATGTTTGGTGGGGAGAAAGCCTGTGAGCACCCCTCTAACCTCTCTAGGCAGCTTCCTCCTTTGCTTCTGTTGCCCATTTAGGAACCCAGCTCTGGGTTAGTGATGGAGTGTTTGGTTACAATCCAGGATATTTCCACATTCCTATTCACAACCCTCCTTTCCGCAAGAAAGAAGTTACAGTGTATGGATGGTTGCCCTAGGGGTCTGTCTTTTAAATTTTCATGTTATCAGGATTTTCTATGTGCCAAACTGTACCAGAGCCAGGAGAGGGCATCAGATCAACTAACTAAATCTTCAAAATTTACCCTGACTTGGTGAGATTTGGCTCACCCAAACCTCTGTAACGTACCAGCCTCTAATAAGTGAACCTCCAACATGCTAGTAGACCCTTCCATTCCATTTCTAAATCAGTCGGATTCTAAACATTCTTATTTGAGTCAGATGGAAAATTTAATTCAGTCTCGTGTTTCTTCCCATCTTAACTGGTTTTCCATACACAGGTTCAGAATGGGGTCTTACTCTCCACATTGCCTTTAACATAAGCAGAATAGCACCGAGTATGGGGAAGGAGAAGAGGAGGTGGTGATGCCTGGAGCTAAGTCCCTCCCACCTGCTGTGACAAGATGACTGTCCAGAAGAAAGGGTCTCTCCAGACTGGGTTGGCCAGCACAGGTTCAGATTCTGCCCCTGTGTGAATCATTTCATGAATGTGGGTGAGGTCCTGGACAGCTGGCATCCCTCGAGAAGCTCTTGGGAATTATGGATGTGAATGTTAACATGGTGGTTTGGGAGGTGACTGAGGCTTCTGGAATCTCAGGTGACTGTCAAATTCAAATCAGCATTTATAAATTTGTGAAAATTTCAAGTGGGTGCTCTGTGGACCCGACCCTTTTCAAAGCTAATGTGAAGGCCTGGTAGCACCTCTTTAATATTTCATTCTCTCTGAATCAGTGATAGAGCAAGGAAACCATCTTTGCCTACTGTCTCAGATGTTTTCCTGTTTTCACTGGAAGGAAAGATTGTGCTCTGAATCCCAGTTTATGTAAGACCTTGATAACTTCTCAAAATCTAAAACATCCTTAGTTTCAACTGGGCTGCTGCCAAGAACTAGGGTCAGCTAAAAGAGCTGTCTCACATTCTGGCTTTTTTACCTTTGGCAAGCAGCACTCAGTGGCCCTCATTTCAGTGATTACAGCGTTTGTGTAGCATGCCGGGGTTTGGGGCCATGGATAGCAATGCCGTGGAGGGCTGTTCCTGGAAGAGTGCCAGCTGGCTTCAGTTTTCTGCACAGTAATTGTTGCTGCTGCTACCCTGGTGCGGGCTCCCAGGGTCACCAGGAGCCGCAGCGCCAGGCTGCGCAGGGAGGCCAAGCACACCTGATGGCCAGTATGGGCCACTTCCATGGGCAAGGTCCCCTTTCAAATTAAGTGTTAAATAGCGTTATTTCATCCGTGTCCAACACTATGCTCAGATCCTAGACACGTCTTTCCTGCACACCACAATATGAATGGCACAATGCAGAAAGAGCTCGCCTTCAGCAAGGCGTTTTGGATTGTGAGGCTTTGTGGTCAGGATCTCACTAAAGGCCATACTGGGGGCGGGGGAGTCTTTCTTCTTTCATCCCTAGCCAGGGAACGGGCAACTCAGCCTGGTTCATGCTCATCATCTTAATCACAGGCTAAAGATGAATATTTTGGGTTAGTTTCCCCCCCTTTTTTTATACATACAATTCCTATTTATAGCCATTTGTCAACAGACTCTACCAATTACTTGAAAAACGTGTATTTAGAGAGAGACAGACTAAAAATATGGATTCAACGGGCGGCCATAGCTGTGTGTTCCATTAGTCTGGTGTGAAGCAGGGTGGGAGGGACGGGGGTGGTAGCACGTGGACACCGCAGTCGGAACTGGAAATGACCATCTGCTATCACTTTAGCTGGAGGACGATTAGAGAAAATACAGTCTTCTATCTTGTCTATGTTGTTACAAGCTCATGGGACCCCAAGTTCATGTTTATCTGGGGATTTATGTGTTAAAAGCCCAGTGCAACTTCCATTTCTTTGTCATCGGAGACATCCCATTTACCAAATCCAGTCTTCTCCTTTCCTGCTTTCTTAGACTTTCCCTCTCCTTGACACAAACAGTTTTCTCTGTGGAATATTTCCTCTGGCTTCTGGGTTGTTCTAGTTGAACTCCCCCTTCTCAGTCTCAGGGAGGCCCCTGCCCCTCAGCTTTGCCTTTCCAAAGGTGGTTCTTTCCAGGGTTCCCTCCTCCACCCCTTCTCTTCTCAAGCCTTATGTTTCTTCCACATAAGAAAGAATCTTCTGGCTCGGTGCCTGTGGCTCAATCGGCTAAGGCGCCAGCCACATACACCTAAGGTGGTGGGTTCGAATCCCCAGCCCGGGCCTGCCAAACAACAATAATGGCTGCAACCAAAAAATGGCCGGGCGTTGTGGCGGGCGCCTATGGTCCCAGCTACTTGGGAGGCTGAGGCAGGAGACTCGCTTGAGGCCAGGAGTTGGAGGTTGCTATGAGCTGTGATGCCATGGCACTCTACTCAGGGGGACAGCTTGAGGCTCCGTCTCAAAAAAAAAAAAAAAAGAAACAATCTTCTCTTCTTACAACTGAAGACACGGAAAGGAGGCACCCAGTTGGGAGTCCAGGACTTGGCAGTGCACATGGGACATCAGAGAGGAGCTTCCCCTAGACACTGTCTAAGGAGCAGTCAGTTCTGTCTGTGGATCACATCCCCACTCCTCACCCTGGAAAGAGGCAGGTGGCTCGTGGGGGCAGAAGAAAGGCGATGACATCTGAGAAATCACATATTCTTTTATCCATGGTGGCGGGGGTTGGGGGGCCACAAGCTGAAAAGAAACCTGTTTGGAGGGCCAAGGGCAGAAACAGGAGGCAGATGCCAGGTGCCCTTCTACAAATGCCAGAGTGGAGCATGGATCGCAGAAGCAGTGAGAAGCCTGGGCCTTGAGTTCTGATTTTTTAAGAACTCAGACGTTCTTCCATCCATGTGGGAGGTTGGATTTTGGAGTCTAGAATACCTACGGGAATGTTGTGCATGAGACCTAGGGGGCACACGGAAGAGAAGAACAGAGAACAAAGCAGCTGTGAAGGAGGCTGAAAAGAATCTCAGAATTAAGAACTAGCCCCGGTGGAGCATTTTCTCTGTGCCAGGCACTGCAGGCGCACTCTGCAGGCATTTTCTCACGCAGACCAAAAAGGAGGAAGACACGTTAGGGAGAAGATTGCAAGAAGAGAGACCTGCCTTCTGCCTGGATCACCTTGTCACATTTTCTTTGCCTGTCATGCTCAGCCATCCTTAGGGCCCAGCTCACAGACATCACCTTCCTGTAGCCTCCTTGAGTGGTGATTTTCAAATGGTGTGTGTGCGAGAGGATCTTAAATGTGCCACTAAAATTTTTGAAGATCATTCATTAAATTATTTTCAAAAGAAGTTCAAAGCACAGTGACTGTATTCTTTTTAATACTCTTTTTTTTGAACAACATAATTTAAGTGTACCGTGGAAGTTTAACTATGGGTTTAAGTGTGCCTATAAAAAAGGTTGAAAACCACTGTTCTGGAGAATTAGTAACTCCTTTGGAATCGCCTAGCATTTTGTGCATTTCATTCAATCAATCAACACATGTTTATTCCATATGGAATGTATAGCATTTAATGAAATTATTTTATTGTTATCTGTTGGATTCTGGCTTATTCATTTTGAAGATTTAGTGATCAGAAAAAATAGGCATTTGTTTAATAAGTAAATGAATAATATGAAATAAGTTGTTTGTTGAAGATAATTTAAGCCAAAGCATGAGAAGATGTCTCATGAACCCATTTCAGATATAGATGGCTTACATCAGGGGTCCTCAAAGTTTTTAAACAGGGAGCCAGTTCACTGTCCCTCAGACTGTTGGAGGGCCAGACTGCAGGCCCTGGGACAAGTCGGCTGCTAAGCAGGACAGGCAGCAGCAGCAAAAACACCTGGCGGACCGGATAAATGTCCTTGGCAGGCCACATATGGCCCACGGGCTATAGTTTGAGGACACCTGGCTTACATGGTCATGATTTGAGGATTCCGTTGTTTGAATTTATACTGTACAATTGGTGCTCCTGGCTAATGTCAGACATTAGCCAACTGTTGGAATTCCCTGTAACACCCGCACATACTCTGAATACTTATTATGCACAATTCAATAATGATTAACATTTGAACTGTGCCAAGGCTGAGCAAGCCACATCAAAGCTCTTTTCTCACTAGGGCTTTTAAAATATCAAACAGAGACTGAACAAGTAGGTGTCAGAGAAATTGACTTTGTAAACTGAAAATCATAAACTTAGATCCATTTGAAATACATCATGTGTAATGCATACGTAAAAATTATGAGTATTTTGATTTCCCCCCTGTAGGTAATAAATAACATCTGTAATTTTCCTCCTCACCTTTTCATGATTAGCTTCATGGCTGGCATACTTTTCCCGACTCTCCTGCTTCGTGTCGTGACGATTCTGCCAAAGACAGGATTCTAAATAAGTAGTGTGAGTGTAGCAGAAAACTTGTGGCAATCAGGTTTAAGTTCAGAAATGAGGAGGATTGTGGATGGTGGCCAGGCCTACCCATTCTACTCTTCTCTGGGTACACACAAGCAGAGCTGCACAGGCCCCGAGGAGAGGCAGAGCCTGCGATGGGCGCAGGGCTGGACCACTGTGACCCACACCTAGCTTGCCTGCCCTGTGCTGGCCCAGCCCCGGCCCCTCACTCCCCACACATGCCTGTGTCCTCATGGGGGCCTGCAGTAGAGCACCCTGCACCACTGGCTTCCACCTGGGGTCCATGGACCTGAAAGGTCCTCTGAGGACTGCTAAGAGAGAACCTTGGTGGCCACTGGACGGCTCTGCTTTTAGGTGTTTTTTATATGAGTGGCTGCATAGAGTTTGCTTGGAGGGAATATTTAGCCACTTAACAAGTTTGAAAACCAGCCAGGCACGATGGATCATGGATGCAGTCCTAGCACTCCAGGAGGCCAAGGCCGGTGAATAGCTTGAGCTCAGGAGTTTGAGACCAGCCTGAGCAAGAGTAAGAGCCTGTCTTTACTTAAAATAGAAAAACTAGCTGGGCGTTATGCAGAGTGCCTGTAGTCCCATCTATTCTAGAGGCTAAAGCAAGAGGATTGCTCAAGCCCAAGAGTTTGAGGTTGCTGTGAGCTATGACACCATAGCTCTTTGCTCAGGGTACTGAGTGAAACACTGTCTCAAAGAAAGAAAATTGGAAACCATGTCTTAGCTAAATTGTGTAATTGCAACAGCCACTATATTTACTAACACTGATTGAGAGTTTACTTCGTGCCAGAGACCCTGTTAAGGGTTTTCAGTGCACTATCTTATTTAATTTCTCCCCCAAAACCCTGAGGTAGTTACTCATTTTATCAGTAAGAAAACAAAGGCTGAGTAAAATGCCCATGGTTACAGGGCTGTGAAACAGAGGGGCTGGCCAGGGCAGAGATCTCACTGTCACTGTTAATACTGCCATTAATTAGCCCTGGCAAAAGTGGCAGGGCAGCTTGGATAACCGAAAAACAACACAACATGTGTTTAGTGCCTGTTACAGTCAGGCATGAAATGATGCTTGAACTCCAGCGACTCAGGGCGTCACTGTATCCCCCTGATCACACTGACCTTGCCTAATTTGGGGGAAATCTGACAAGCAGAGAGGCAGATAAATAAGGGTATAAAGGAAAAACTGGCTTAGAAATATCCCCCTAGCATCCTGGCTGGTCCTCCTCCTCCTCCACCGTCTTTCCCTTTTCTTTCCTCAGCTGCTCCATCTCCCTTCTTTCTTTTCTGTTTTCTCTTTGCTTCCCTTGTTGTTCTTTTCTCCTTATCCTTGTAGTAGATTCCGCTGGCTCCTGTTTCTGGAGTAAAATCAGGACAGGTTACACCTACCCTCACTTCTACACTCTCCCGTCTCTTTACGCAGCATTAGTAACCTGGCCTTAAAAGACACTTAATGTTTTAATCTTGCTTCAGATGTGTGCATTTAAAGACTGTTGAGTTCATTCTATATTTTTCCAAAATGATACATTAATTAGAATTGCCCTACTAGGTTGTTTTCTCAACAGGGTTATAAAACCAGGAATGAGCAAGTGGTCCATGAAATTACTGGCGAGAAAAATAAAAAGAAAAGAAATTACTGGCGAGAACCTTTAGAATCCGATACAGCACCTATAGCTTACAGTGCAGCTGAGAAACCAACTCCCATGGGATGAGGCTGATCAACAAGCTCAAAGACATGTTCATGCTAAAGTTAAAGTTGCAGCAGAAACTGTGTGAGTTTAATGAGAATTTCTGGTATCTAAATACATGGACACTACAGAACCTTAGTCACAAGGTTGTATTGGTCACACCTTGGCTTTGGGGGCAATTAAAGGCCAGAGGTTCAACCTAGCATAGCACTCTGTGCCTCTACCCATATCACCCTTTTACTTTACACCTGCCCCCTTTCTCCCCCCTCCCCGCCAAAATTTAAAAAATTACAAAAATCTACTTAGCCTTCCAGTTTTATATTAGACATCATCTCTTCAGGGGGGTCCTCTCTTTTCCTGGACTAGTCAAGGTCCCCACCTTGAGCCCCTAGACTCCCCATCCTGTGTCACAGCACGACACAAGTTCATTATTTCTTGTCTGCTCATCTTCCCCTGCCAGGCTGTATGCCCAGCTGTTAGGACTAGCTTGAGAAGTATTTGTTGCCTGAGTAAATGAATCCCCACTTCTGGGGAGATCATGGTCGCATGGTCCAGACCATTGATTTTCAACCAGGAGCCACAGCACACTGGTGTTCCCCGAGAGGATCTTAGGTGTGCCACAGAAATTTTTAAAGATCATTAATTAAATTATGTTCAAAAGATGTTCAAACCACAGTAAGTATATTCTTTGTATATTCTTTTTTTTCCTCTTTTTTTCTTTTTTTTTTTTTTATTGTTGGGGATTCATTGAGGGTATAAGAAACCAGGTTACACTGATTGCATTTGTTAGGTAAAGACCCTCTTATACTAGTGTCTTGCCCCTAAAAGGTGTGTCACACACTGAGACTCTCACCCCCTCTTTCCTCTCACAGCTCTTCCTTCTCCCACCCCCTCCCTCCTTCTCTCTCTCTCTGCTCTCTCCTTCCCCCACCCCCACCATGTACTAGGTCATTAATTGTCCTCATATCAAAATTGAGTAGGTAGGATTTATGCTTCTCCATTCTTGTGATGCTTTACTAAGAATAATGTGTTCCACTTCCATCCAGGTTAATACAAACGATGTAAAGTCCCCATCTTTTTCAATGGCCGAATAGTATTCTATGGTATACATATAACACAGCTTGTTTATCCATTCCTGGGTTAGTGGGCATTTAGGCTGTTTCCTCATTTTGGCAATTGTAAATTGAGCTGTGATAAACAGTCTAGTGCAAGTGTCTTTGTGGTAAAAGGATTTTTTTCCTTCTGGGTAGATGCCCAGTAATGGAATTACAAGATCAAATGGAAGGTCTTGCTTGGGTTCTCCATACTTCCTTCCAAAAAGGTTGTATTAGTTTGCAGTCCCACCAGCAGTGTAAAAGTGTTCCCTTCTCTCCACATCCACACCAGCATCTGCAGTTTGAGATTTTGTGATGTGGGCCATGCTCACTGGGGTTAGATGGTATCTCAGGGTATACTCTTTTTTTTTTTAATCAACATAATTTAAGTGTGCCACAGAAGTTTAACTATAGGTTCAATTGTACCATGAGATAAAAACTGTTGAAAAACACTGCTCCAGACACTTCCCAGCTTTCTGCTCTCTCCTTCCTCTTCCCTTTCCAACTCAGATTCCCAAGTTCTCAGGGAAACCTTTCTCTTTATTTCTTCATTTCTGAAATTTACTGACAGAGGGAAGGCAACTATACTCAAAGACATTTGATTTACATTAAAATGCCAATTGATGTAGAAACTGCCTCTTCCTCCTTGTTCCTGCTAT